>WBMV01006984.1:551125-629965 GCA_013396655.1 Campylorhamphus procurvoides
ATTTTTTTCCTTGTTCGCCGGCGCTGGCGGGCGGCGGCGATGGGGCGCTGAGCGGGCGCGCAGCGGGCGCGGGGCCCGGCCATGGCCGCCAAGGACAACCCCTGCAGGAAGTTCCAGGCCAACATCTTCAACAAGAGCAAGTGCCAGAACTGCTTCAAGCCCCGCGAGTCCCACCTGCTCAACGACGAGGACCTCAACCAGGTGGGAGCTCGCCCCCACCCCGCCCCAAAACCTCGCTGTTTTTCCCCCTGGGGTCCCACAGGTGCCTTGGGGTCCCTGAGGGAGCTTAGGGTCCTGTGGGTGTCCCTGTGGGTAGCTCAGGATCCTGTGGGTAGTTTCGGGTGCCATGGATATCCTGGGATCCCAGGGATAGCAGGGGGTCCCGTGGGTGCCTGCTGGTCCCGTGGTTAGCACAGGATCCCGAGGGATCCCATGGGGTGCCTGCTGACCACAGAGATGTTGTAGGGTCCTGTGGGTGCCTGCTGCTCCCGTGGGTGCTGTGGGCTGTCAGAGGTGCTGCGGAGTCCCTGGATCCGAGGGGTTGTTCGGGAACCCCATGGGTGCTCTCTGATTCCATGGGGTATCCAGTGACCCCATGGGGTGCCTGCTGACCCCACAGGTGTCCTGATGTTCCATGGAGTGTTCAGGATCTCCACGGGGACACTCTGGTCCCATAAAGTGTGCAGGAGTCCCATAAGGTGCGTGCTGACCCCACGGATAGCACAGGGACCCACAGAAATCCATGGATCCTCAGGAGTGTTCAGGACCCCCCTGGGTGTGCCCCAGTCCCATAAAGTGTTGAGGAGTTCCATGGAGTGCCTGCTGACCCCATTGGTGGTGTGTGGTCCCATGGGGTGCCCACTGACCCCACAGATAGCACAGGGACCCACGGGTATTTGTGAAGCCTGTAGGATGTCCAGGAACCCCATGGGTTATCTCTGGTGCGGTAGGGTGTCCAGCGATCCCATGGGATGCCTGCTGACCCCACAGATTCCCAGGTGTCCAGTGGGACACCTGCAGTGCCCACTGTTCCCTTGGACCATGGCACGCCCCAGTGCCACCTCCCTTAGGGCCTCACTCCCTCCCTGAGGCCATTTGGGGCCCAGCTCTGGCACTTGGGGTGATCCCATCCCCTCTTAGGGTGCACAGCAGCAGGTGGGGAGTGTCCCGTGGGCTCCATCAGGCAGTCCCCAAAGTCCTGGGAAAAACTGGCTGTAAACAAAACATTCCATCTGTGCTGGACGTGAACCCCCTGCCCTACAGCTCCCCTGCCCTACAGCCCCCCTGCTTTCCCAGGGACATGGAAAGGGGACCCCATTGCCTTCCCAGAGTGGGGCTGCCAGGGCTTCCTTCCTCCCTCTTCCTCCCTCTTCCTCCCTCTTCCTCCCTCTTCCTCCCTCTTCCTCCCTCTTCCTCCTCTCCTTTCCCTCCCCGGCCTGTCACAGGCCCCAGACTCCCGTGCCCAAGGCAGGGGGGCACGGGGGATGTTTTGGGGCGTGGGGGCCCATCTGTGGTGTGGGGGTGTGGGGATCAGGGCCGCCCTCCCTCCTCCCAACACCTTTCTGGGCCAGGGCTGCCATCCCCGCTCCCGATCCTATTATGGCAATGAGATCAGACATATTGCTGCGCTCGCTGGGGGGGCAGCGGAGGGAGCGAGGGGGGGGCATCATGAAATCTGAGGGCTAATATGGAAAAAATGTAACTGGAAAAAATGCCGTGGTGTGTGCGGGAAGGGGCGGGCGGCGGGAGCGTCGCGGCCGTGCCCAGACAAAGGAGCCGTCCCGGAGGGGGCTCGGGAAGAGACCCCCCTCTCTCCCAACCAGCCCCTTCCCGCTGCCCCGCTGGAGATTGTGCTGCCTCCTGGTGCAATCTTACTTATTTTTGTCATTGGGGGGGCTGAGAGCATCGCACACACCCTCCCTGTGCCTGCCTGCCCTGCCATGGGGGGCCTCCCACCTCTTTGGGGTCCCAGGGCCGTGTTTTGGGCAGCCCACGGCTGGCTTTGTTCCCACTGGGATGGTGGGTGGCCCATGGGGGCTGCTCCCACGTCCGGCTCTCATGGGCTCGGGGTCAGCGCCGTGGCCGGATCCGGGCCCCGCGCGAGGGGGCTCTGGTTGGGAAAACAGCGCAATCCCGCTCGGCTTCTCCCTCGCAGCTGGGGTGAAGTAATCCCGCTTCCCAGATAAGATGGTGGCTGTGGCAGCGTGATGCACGCACACAACCCTGCCGTGCAGCCCCCCATGCTGAGGAGCCCCAGCCACCCTGCCCCACTCCCCTCCGAATTTGAGGTGCTGCAGTGAGGAGCCCGGCTGGATGTGGGGGTGTGCTGGCTCCGGAGCACACCCAGGAATAACGGTTCATTGAACGGCTCTGGATGTTTCTGCCTTTTTAATTCATTTCCTTAAGCTTGGCTTGGGTCGGGTGGATCTTGCACCGTGGGCGCTCCGTGCTCAGCGCGTCCCCCTCACCCCGTGGGCAGACACAGTGTTGGTGACTACCTAGAGTCAGGCTAGAAAAGTCTTTGGGAGTCATCTGACCTTTGTACTTGGCTTGCAGGAAAGGTGAAGGTACTTCACACTTACGCACTCATGTCCCTTTTGGATTTTTATTAGATAAAAATACCTGTGTGGGTGTTAGGAGCTGCCCCCACTCCTTCCCAGCGGCTCCGGGGTGCTGGAGCCACTGGGGCAGAGACCTGGAGTGTGTTTGCAAAGAGTCACAAATATTTAGCAGTAGTAGTGGATTTCCGTCGTACTCGGGAACTGTCTTAGGAATGGGGCTGGGAGGGGGGAAATCCAGCCCCAAACATCAGGATTAATGAGCTGGAGCTCTCTAATAATAATCAGACTTAGCGCTTCCAACTTCAAAGGGCTGTGTGGACGCTAAGTCCCTAATCCCGGGAGAGCTGCGTTCACGAGTTGTTTTTGTGCGTGGCTGTGCTGCCGGATGGGGGTCGGCGTGATTTGAGGCAGCTACATGTGGTCCCACAACCCATTAGAGACATGATTGTCCCCTCCCAGGGCTGAAGGTGGGGGGTGACGTTCCCTTGACCCCCCCTCTTAATCCATGTTTGACCTTCTGGGGTGCATGGGAAAAACTGGGTCAGTTACCGCATCTGTTCTCCCTTTGGAAAATCTGTTGCTGTGGGTCGTGGGTGATCAGAGCCCCGTGAGCCTGTGCAGTGGCAGGATCTGGGCCCTGGGCCCTGGCAGACATGGCTCTGTTGGTTGCTCTGTCCTGGCTGTGCCACCCACACATTGCCAGCTCACCTTACACTGCTCCTTTTCCCGGCAAGGGAAAAATTCCCTTTTCATGGGAATTCCCTCTTTCCTGGCAAGATGTGCCTGTGCTGCTACCACAGGGTCCCCTGTAACCACCTGTGAACCTCGTGTGGAGATCAACTTGCCAGAGCCTGCCCTGGGAAGATGAATGGTTCCCAGGGACCCTTTTCCATCTCCAGGAGAAAGCCAGCCTGGCCAGTGGGACCCTCTTCCCAAACAGCCACCCAGGGCTCTACAGGGCCCTGGGGGTGCCACTGTGCTCTCCACACCAGCTGCCCCAGGCTGATCCATGCCTGCACACACATGCCTTTGGTCTGTAAGATGAAGCCCCCACAACATGGGACAGGCTGGGAATTAACCTCAAAATTCTGCCTGGCCTGAATTGGAAGAAGAGCAGAGTGTAAAGCAGTTACTTTTAATTTTCTCCATGCATGTGCTCTCTCGGGGCATGAGGACTGGCACAGATAAAGGAATTTGAGGACGTCTTTCCAGCTACCAGTGGGATTTTTTTGTTTGGGTTTTTTTATCCTTTTCTTTTTTTTTTTTTTTTCCTTTTTTTTCTTTATTTGAGATCGTGGCATGGATGCCCAGAGGACCACCCAGTTAGAAAACGGAGCTCATAGACTTTTCCCACTGCCTCCTCCCGTGACACCCCTGCCCAGCAGCAGCGGGTGGTTATTTCCATCTCTTCTCCATTGGACATTATCACTTTCCTACTGTTTTGGATGCTGAGCAGCTGGTGGCCAGCAGCCCTGAGGCTGCAGCGTGTCAGCGTTGGGTCACAGGCTTGGCTTTGCTCTGGGACATTGCATTGATGGAGCTGGGATGCCCTGGGCCCAGGGTCTTATCCTGGCTCCATGCTTTGTCCAAAGGGTGACAGGGTGAGGGATCATGTCCCGGCCACGCTTTTCCCTCCACCCCTGTTCCCTGGGGGAGAAAAAGCCCTCACTTTCCTGGAAAGCAGCCCCCATGCTTGCATTCCCCACTCCCTGCTGCTTGTATCACGCTGCAAAAATTCGCCTCTACTTGACTAATTATTAGGATTGAACAGGGGGAGATTCTCTGCAAATGTCAAACTCGCCTCCAATGGTGGCTGTGGAGGGCAGGGACTTGGGGGACACAGCTTGAGGGGCTGGAGTGGGCAGGGTCATGGTGGCTGTCACCCACGGGTAGCATCCCACCCCTGGAGAGTGATGGGAGGGCAGCAGGAGCTTGGGATGGGTGTCACATGGGGTGCTGGGGTCGGTTTGGGGTGCACTTGACCCTCTGCATGACCCAAGGGAAGGGCTGTGGCGGCGCCTTTGGGTGCTGGGGAACCATCCCCTTTGCACTCTTAGGTGCTGCTGGGTTTTTGGGTGGCGCCGTGCCTTATCTGCTCTGGCACCCGGCAAAGTGATAAATCCCCTCTCCAGCACTCAGGAGAGATGTTGTGGCTTCTCGCAGGCGCTGAGGAGGGCTGGTGCTGGGAAGTGGTTAGATATGCCTGCTTGCTTCAGGGCTGCTCCAGGAGGAGCTGGAATTGCAGAGTCCCTTCTGTCCCACTTCGTTTTTGTGCTGCTAGACAAATTGCCTGTGCACGCTGTATCCAGGCTCATCCAGCTGCTGCCCCGACTGCCCAAGCCGATGGCAGCGCTCAGACCCGAGCACAGCCCTGGGACCAGAGCTGGGGTGTTTGCAGAAGGAGGCCGGGTGTTTGCATGAGGGGTGAATTCAACCTTCCCCCTTCCTGTTCCTCCGGTTGGTCAGTCGGTCCTGCTGCCCACACAACAAACTGCCCGGGCAGCTCCATCCCTTTAGGTTTGCCAAGGGCTGGGTTGGAGCTCCCGATGTGCCTGGAGGGCTGTGCTGTGTATAGTGCCCACCAGCTGCCCCATGGCAGCAGCACCTGGTGCTCCTCATGCCCAAGGTCCAGTCTGTCCAGTCTGGTTTGGCCTCGTCCCTGCATGTGGAGCTGTGTTGGTGGTAAAAGCCTGGCTTGGGATTTGCAGGTCTGGCAGCAGCTGCCTAAAGCCTGTTCTGGTGCAAATGTATTTTTCACTGGAGAGCAGGAGGTGGATGGAGAGGGGACTGTCCCCATGCGTTCAGGGTGGTCCCCCAGGGATGCCCACCTCTTGTTCTGTAAAAAGCACCAGTTTGGGCTGAACTCAGGGGCAATAAGTGGCCACTTGGATGTGGAATTGGGGATTGAGAGAGCTTTTGCTCCGGGAATAGTTGTGGATGCTCATTGCCAGCACCGCAGCCTCTGCACAGGGGTTTGGCCCTGCTCCCCTGCACGTCACCAGGTGACAGACAGCAGAGGGGAAATGCTGTTCAGGCAGGGAAACAGGGATGTAAGCAGCTTAACCACCGAGGCTGGGCTACACCCCGGCCCTTGGGGTTGCTGCTGTAGCACAGGTCTGCACAGCAGTGTTTGCAGAGCCTCCTGCCAGCTGAGGTCACGGGTCTCCAGTGGTCCATGTGGCATCCTGCTGGGAGCAAGCAGAATGTTAAGCGATGCCTGCCTCTCAGTTCCTAGAAACTGTGCTGTGGGCAGGAAAGCTTGCTTGGGTACTGCTTCCCATTCCCTCCCTGAACACTGTGTCACCTTCCCCATTCCTACTGGGTGATGCCTGCTCCGACTCACCCATCAGCGATGTTCTCTTGGCTCCAAGGTGTGCAAAAGTCAGAGCAGAGCTGAAAACGCCCAGATTTCCTATTTTGAGGTTGCAGCAACAGTGTTTGTAGTGACTTTCCCCTTGAGCTGTGCCAGGAACGGGTCCTTTGCTCTGGGTAGCCCTGAGTGGATCAGGAGTCAGTGCACAGGGGGCAATGACCTTACTGTCCCTGCTCTGTGCTCTCTGTGGGTCTGGCTGAGAGCTGTGACCCTGTTGTGCTGCCCTGGGTGTGGGGAGCAGTAGGCACTGCTGTCAGAGAAGCTCCTTTGGTGAATTTTGGGGCTGAGCCCATAGAGGTAGTGGGCCAGGTTCCACCGTGGGTTCACCCACAGCCTGGTCCAGGTTGGGGACAGTTTTCTCCTGTGGGTGTTGGAAGCCCAGGCACTTCTTCCCTGGCGCACAGGGCTCTCTGCTCTCAGTGCTGCAGGCAGAGCCTAAAGCTCTGCTGCAACAATCCATTTTTCTTCCCCTTCCCGCTCAGTTGCCAAGCCTGAACAAAACAAGCCCTGCCTCCACCCGAGACAGGCTGATTACGTCTGCCGGCAGCCTAAACAGATTATCCCTCCCGCCACGCGCTCGGAGCCAGGAGTCTCTCCCAGCAATGGATTCGGACTTCCCTTGGAGCAGGTTGGGGTGGGTGGGGTCTGGCTGTGGGGAAATCCCAGCCCAGCCAGGTGTCCAGTACCCCAGTGTTTATGGGGGTGCTCTGCCCTGGGGCTGAGTCAGGACCCTAAGAGGGGAAGTGGGTGGTGGTACAGCTCTCCTGTTCCACCTTGTGCAATGAGCTCCGGTGAGCACCCAGCATGGTGCAGCTCTGCTGGGTGCTGCCAAGCATCCTGCTTGGCTGGCTGGTCTGCACGGGGAAAGATGAGGTGAAGGTACCACCATAAACACAGCAGGTGTGAAAGCTTGTCCAGCAGGCAGCTGCTTGGTGTCACAGCCCACCTCCAGCCTTGTGACCCAGCTCTCCGTGGGCTGCCACGCTCCTGTGACCCGTCCTGCCCTCTGGAAGTGGGTGCCCTGCAGCCCTGGGGATGTGCAGGGGTTCCTGTATCCCCTTGGGCTTTGAGAAGTGCTGAGTGGCTCTGCACGTCCTTCAAGCCCAGTTCCCCGGCTGCTGGGAATCACATTCCCAGTGCTGGTGGAGCTGGTCGGGGTGGTTTGTCCGTGCCTGGGCAGCCTCAGCACAGCAGCCTGACAGCTTTGTATAAACCCAGCTGGGGCCACTTCCTTCTCCGCTTCCTTCCACCCGCCGTGCTGCTGGCGCTGGGCTGGAGGCAGCATCCCTCCCCTGGATGCACCTTAGGCCTGTGGCCGAGGGGATGGATGCAGTGGCTGGGACAGTGACCTGAGAGGCAGGTGAGGGACTGCGGGTGTTCCACAGCCCAGCCTGGGTGGCGGATCAAAGGTGGGATGGGATACCTGGACACTCCCAGGGGTGTGACAGGAAGCGGAGCGGTGACATGGAGGTGTTGGTGCCTGAGTCAGGGTGCGGATGGAACTGGGCACTGTGGGGCTCCAACCTGGCCGCGCCTCCCACGCAGTGGTGGGGTGAGAATCATGCCACCCCACCCCAGCCATGGATCCATCACAGTGCCAGCAACCATGCTCCACTCTACATTCCATGGCATTTTGTGGCTCACCTTTCGGCCAGGTACCTTCTGGAAAAAAGCAAAGCCACCCACCCAGTGCTCAAGCACCCTGTGTAGCTGCTACCTGTGGAGAAACTGCCTTGAGCTGCCCTTCAGTATCCCTGGAGCTTGGCAGGCGGGGCTCTGCATGGTCAAAGACATCCTGGGAACCCTGGTGTTGCTCTAACACCATCCCTTAATGCGAGGTTGGACAGATCTGCTTGGAAGAGGGAATTTTTTTGCCATGAGCTCTTGCTCAGTGCTGGGTGTTGCATTTTCCTCCTCTTGCTGAGCTCTCCAAGCCGGTGCAAAGCAACGTGTGACTCCAGCTCCATCCTGGTGCTGTAACACCCTCCCAGACCTGCCCTCCCACATTGGGTTTATTTTAAACCTCACTGCAGCAGAGCCATTCCAATGCAGGTGTGATGCGTTTATTTCAGACACTGCATGTTCTAATCCATACCCCTTTTATTTAGCCTTGTACCTCTCTGGGCATTGCTTGGTTTTAGCAGGAGCTTGTTTTGGTTTGGCTTTAAAAAGCGCTGCTGTGTGTTCATCTGTTGATGGGTGGAACCAGGCTGCCTACGCTGCCTGGCTCTAATTCATACCTTTCAGCTATTTTGGTTTCAATATCTGAAATTGGATGCTTCTGCCAAAGTAAGTGTAGCCCACTGGTGGTTTTTTATGATGCTGGTACAGAAAAGACCGTGCTCTATGTTAAGGGTGTGTATTTCAGGTGCTCAGTGGTTTATATATAGGCAACTGAGCCAAAATTGGAGTGGTTGAGGGCAAAATGATGTCTGCTGGAGGGTGTGAGCCGGGTTGAGGTAAGGCAGGGCTTTATGCCTGTGAGTCTGCTTAATGCTGGGGATGTTCTCTGGTTTGGGTTCATGGTTACTTCATCCAAGGTGTGGCACTGGGACCTGCCTGCTGCCTGTCACATGGGGGGGATGTGTGGGGCTGGATGCTGTGGGGTGCAGTGGGGTGCCCAGAGTGGCATGAGATAGTCCTGTGGGAGGGCTGCAGTGCTGTGGCTTTTGTTGGGGAGAGATTTTACTCATGGGGCTTTGCTGGGTCGAGCACTCAGCCATGCCCAGGGGCAGTGCTGGGACACAGAGGAAAGTATTGGGGGATGGAGGAGAGCTGAGCCCTGCAAGCAACTTGGCTGCCCATGGCATCACCAGGATGCCACCCTGGCATGGTGGTGCCAAGTGTTTGGGGGCACTGCATCTTGCCATCACTTGTCATCCTCTTGTTCCTGGGGAGTGGAGGCCGCTTGGAAGATCTTCTCAAGCCTCAGGGCCGGTTGCTCAGGACATTTTCTCATGGGAATTTGGAGACCCCATTTCCTGTTGCAGTGACCTGTTGAAGGGTCTCCAGTGGGCCATCTTTAGTTATTTGCAATTTTTCTTTTCCCCTATAAAAATGTAGAGAAATTTAGGAAATTTGGCTCTTCCAGACAGGCCGTGGCTGCAACCTGGCATGGCGGGGAGCAGTGGGATCCCCCAGTCCGAAGTCCTCCTGTCATGTGGACAGGGATGCGTCACGGGTGGCTTTGGGTGGGGGTGTGGGGCGGGGTGTGCTGGGGGAGTGGCAGGCAGGGCTCACCTGCCCTCACCTGCCGGGCGCTGGCAGTGTGGGCGGCACGGAGCCGGGCGCAGAGCCGGTGCTGGGCGGCTGGAGGTGCCATGGGGGCCATGGGCGAGCAGGGCACCGGCATCCAGGTGAGCTGGGCAGGGGTCTCGGGGGTCTCGGGGTTCCTCACCCAACCAGGGGGGCTGTGGTGCCTGCAGGTGCCTTTCTGTGCCCCCAGTGTGGGTGAGGCACCTGCTGGTCGTGGGAACAGGAGGGTGTAGGGGTGCCCTGGGAGCGAGGAAAGCAACTCCCCAAAGTTGGATCCCTCTCCCAGTGCTCCGTTTTCATTGGTTTTAGTCCCATTTAAACCAGGAAGGAAGGAAGGGATTCTCAAATCATGTTTTCCCAGCTGCTGGGAGAGCAACACCTTGAGCTGGTATGTCACATTGTGGAGGGGGGTAAGAGATTTTGTTATTTCTTTTCACTTTATAAACAGTAAAAGGGCTCCTCCGGCGTGTTTCCAGTTTGCTTACTCAGTGCTTCACGCTTTTGACAGTTTCTGGTGCATAGGCGGTTTCTTCTATTGTTCGCAGGGATTTTTCCAGAGGGGAAACTTTTTTTTAACATTACAAAACCACAGAAACTGGCAGGAGGAATCTAGGGGAGGTACTGAATTGGAAACAGTTTGAAACTTTAAGGAACAAGAAGGAAAAGAATGAAAGCAACAAGATGAACTGAATCATTTGGAGAGGAGCTGGGAACGTGTGTCCTTGTCGCTGTTTGGCTGGGCCAGGATGGACATGCACAAATGTTTCATGGTGGAAAGCAGCGTTCCCAGACCCAGGGGCTCCTGGAGCTGGATATGCGTGGGTTTCCTCCCTCCCAGCCTGTACTGGTATCTCTGTGGAGCCGCCTTACTGGTGTGGCAATGCCTTGCCACTCTTGCACCAGGATTTGGCCCCAGCCCTTGCCAGGTGTTGGCTCATAGTTTGCAGCTTGACAGGCAGCAGGAGCGGTGCCTGTAGGACTCTGCGTGGGAGGATGTTCCCAGTGCCCATCCCCATCCCACTGCTCGCCACAGCTTGGGCCTGCGTTGCCCTGGCCACACCAGTGCAAAGAACCTGGATACCCTTTTTTCCACTGATAAATGGCAGTGCTGCAAGTTTCTTTCCGGGTATTCTTTCCCTTTCTCTTCCCGGCCAGCTGAATGAGCTGTTTTCCCTCCTCCTGGCTCTGACCTTCCTGTGTGCTGAGCCATGGGCTGCTGGACTCGCTGGAGGGGAGGAGAGGGCTGGCAGGGGCTGCCCTTGTGCAGGGAAGCAGGAGTTGGATGTGCACGGCACGGGAAGCGGCTGGGAGCTGGAGAGCTGCCAGCACTGGGTAGTTTTTCCTCTCTTAATTAACAAACGGAAAACACGGAGCTCTCCCTTGGAGTGTGTTTTTGCTTTACAGCAGAGTCACGCTGCCGATGGCAAGGGGAAGGGCGCTGAGGACGGGCTCTGCAGCCTGGCAGTACCCGGGAGCTTGGTACTCCGGGCACGATGCCACGCAGGAGCAGCTGTGTTTGCAGTTTGTGGCTGGGGTTTTTGCCTCCTCCCGAGCGCTCGTCTCAGTCCCCTTGGCACACAGCGTGTGTCACAGCGCGGGTTGCCATCAAGCACCGTGTTCCCTGCGCTGGGAAAGCTGAGCCTGGGTGTGTGCAGGAGGCTGAGCTTATGCAGCTGCCTCTGTGCTGAGGGCTGGTGCAGTTCCCCGTGGTCCATGGCCATCGATTCCCTGTGGTGCTGATCCACACTGAGCCAGTTTCCGCTGTGCCTGAACGTTTCTCTGCTGTTTCTTTGCAGGCCAAACCCATTTATGGTGGCTGGCTGCTGCTGGCCCCGGAAGGAACGGACTTTGACAACCCTGTCCATCGCTCCCGGGTAAGTGAAGCCGAGACATCCCTTCCCCATGACGTGGGTGGGAGTGGCAGGAGGAGTAGCAAGAGCCCACGGGGGTGACTGTGACCCTGGGAGTGCCGCAGGCACCTTCATGCACCCACCCCCTTGTGCAAACCAGGAAGCTGGAAGATGTTTCCTGAAGCAAGTCTTGAATGCCTCCTCTGGCATGCAATATCTCCTGTGCTGGGCAGCAGCCTGGGGCACTGCAGGTGCCGGTCAGGCTCAGTCTGTGCAATTTTATTGCTTGCTGCTGCTGCTTTTTGATGTTTGGATGCTGCTCTGGTTGGCCTGACACGTGCCATGCTATTAGGAAGGCTCTCAGGCCAGTGGGGTGTGGGCTGTGTGGCTCTAAGCCATGCTGGGACCATCAGAAAGCTCCCAGTTTGATTTTGTGGCTTGGAAACAGCTGCTTTGTTTTCTGCAGCTCATCATGGGCGTGCCCAGAGCTCTACAGAGAGGTTGCATCCCATCCCCTAATGTGGATATACTTGTGTCGGGCAGGTCCTGCAGCAAGAAAGGGACTTGAGAGGTGGTTGCCATTTGCTGTAAGCCTGCAGAGCTCTGAAGCCAAGTGTTGGCAGCAGGGACCTGCAGACAGAGCAGGACACACTCAGCTCCTTCCCAAAGGGGTTTGCTCATGGCTGGCAGAAATAACAGCATTTTGTGGGGTCGAAGCATCACCTACTTCCCTGCCCTGGGGGGTGTGAGGCCCAGAAGGACGTGGCCAAGCCTGGTGTCCTTTCACCACTGGCTTGTGAGAAGGACTTTCAGCCTGTTCCCAAGCTTGTCTTTCACGAAACTTGCTGCTGGGGCTGCCAGGATAGGGCTGTCTTGTGCGTGGGAGGGATGGCAGTGGTCCGTGAACCCTCTGTCAGGCAGCCAAAATGCTCTCAGAGATGTTGGTAATAAAAAAGTGGCTCCCGAGTGAGCAAGAATTGGGTTCTGAGTTCAGCCTGGGGTATATGGGTCATTATTTGGAGTCACAGCTAGTACCAGGCTCGCTGGCCCAACATCAAGGGGACATGGGACCCTGGTGCCCCCCAGAGCTCCCTGCTGAGCTGGGGTTTGTGGAGATGCACAGGGTCCTTGGTAGCTTCACTTGTCCCAGAGCACTCTGGACTTTGCCCAAAGGGCTGAGAAAAGCAAGATAAGAATTGCTGCACTGGGGCTATGAATCCAGGATCTTTTTTATTTCAGCCTGCTCAACCAGTTTTTGCTCTTGGCTGAAAACAACCTGGCACACACGAAAAAAAAAGACGGTTTTCCAGCCAGATCAGTTCTCCCATCTGGTTTGCTGTGCAGCTGCAGAAGCAGCAGTGCCAGTGTGGTGCCAGGACTGCCTGGGCAGTGCCACCCTGGAGGTGTTGTCACCATCCAAATTGAGCTCATGTTCTGCTGAGGGACGTCTGACGTGACACCCTGTCACCCTCCAGCACTGGGTGCTGGAATAGATGATACAGGATGAAGCTGAGGACTAGGAGCACTTAGTTGGGGGATCCCTCAGGAGTCTCAAATATTTCTGGCACGAAGCTGAGTCAGAGGAGGTTCAGGTTAGATACCAGGACAAGGTTTTTCACCCAGTGGGTGGTTGAGCACTGGAACAGGCTCCCCAGAGCAGTGGTCAGAGCCTCAAGCCTTTCTGAGTCCATGAAGTGTTTGGACAATGCTTTCAGGCGCATGGTGGGATTGTTGGGCTGTCCTGTGCAGGGCCAAGAGTGTGTCTCAGTGGTGGATCCCTCCCAACTCAGTATATTATATGATTCCTGCAGGTCTCAGAGATTTTGGATAGCAGCAACAGGGCTTGTGGGTGTCCATTGGGAGTGGAAGAATCTTTTGTCTCTAGTTATTTTTCTCCTCTGTGTGGTTAAACCAGACCAGTTTGGGGTCTGTCTGAATGCAGAGAGGAGTGGAGTGGGGAAGAAACTGGCAAGGCCCAGGGACTGCTGGGCACTGCTGTAACCCACCTTGTCTTCTCTTGCAGAAATGGCAGCGTCGGTTCTTCATCCTCTACGAGCACGGGCTGCTGCGCTATGCCCTCGACGAGATGGTAAGTGCTGCCAGGCACAGATGCAGCCGTGCCCAGGGTGTGGGGATCAGCCAGGGTTATCTTCTGCCCTTGGAGTGCTCTGCCAAGCTGAAGGAGAGTTGTGCTCGCTGGGTTTGACTCAGTGCCAGGCTGGGTCTGCGTGGGAGCTTGGTGGATGGTCTGCGGAGGTTGGTGGGTGTTTCGGAGGCGTGTGGGTCCTGTCTGGTGTGGGATTGATTGGTTGCTGGCAGGAAGCACTAAGGGGGCTCCCCAAGGTCATCCCCCCTCCTTCCTGCCCTGTTCCTCGCTGCCAGCTGGGTTTCGGTGGTGGTGAATCACCTTGGCAGTGTCCAGGAAGGAGGCCCTGCCTAGTGATGTCCGTGGAAAGTAGGTCAGCTGGAATGCCTTCCCACTGCTTGCCCGCCTCGGAGCTGCGCCGTGCCACTGGTTCTGCTCCCACTGGAAAAACACAGAGGGGGGACCAAAGGAAGGGAAACCCCTCCTCAGGGAGCTGCAGAGTGGGGCTGAAGAACCCAGCAGGTCAATCCTGCCGTGACCACCCTGGGCTGCTGAGTTATCCTCCTGGCTACAAGCCTGTGGGAGGGTGCTGGCGCAGTGGGCACTCCTGTGCTGGGATCAGCCTGGGCAGGAGGCTCACAAAGCCACTGGGCACAGTGCACCTGTGGGACAGGGACACACAGGAACCTGTGTCTGTGGTGGGGAGGCTCCCTGCTAGGTCAGCGTGCCTTGGTCCTCCTCCAGTGCCTCCTGCAGGGGCACCATGCGATGGGGAAGCACGGCAAGTGTGGCTCGAATTTCATGCCTGTGTGTTTGTTTGTATTTTTACTTGGGGTTGGGCCAAGTGCCCTAAATAATTTAAATGTCTTCCGTAGGAGCGGGGGAGGCTTTAATACATTTTCAGTGTCAGCAACCTGGCTCTACGCTGGGCTGGTGTTTCCTGTCCTAACAGTGACAGGAGAGTGGTTTGCCTCTGCCTGGAGCAGGGAGATGCCCCAGTGTGAGGTAGAGGTACAAGGGTGCTGGGAAACACAGTCTGGAATATTTTTTTACCTCTTTGCATCCTGAGGAGGTTGACCTGCCCCTGGTTCTTCTGCATCTGGGCAGAAGGGCCCATGCAGTGCCCCAGCCCAGTGCACCATAGGGGACCATTGTCAGAGATCATGCAGAGGACTGCAGAAGCATTCTCTGGTTCTCCAGGCACCTCTTGGGCTTTTTTCCCCTTGAGAAGGGAGAAAATGGAAAAATACAAAAAGGGAATGTGCACATGTGCAGCGTGGGATGGTGTCCTGGATAGGGTGACATACCACTGTGCTGGCACCTGGACTCACTGCCCCCATGGCCCTTGTGTTGCCATTGGAGGTGATCAGGAGAGTCATCATACCTTAAGGAGACAGTCACGGATCCTTCCTCCTCGTTGGGGTCTGACACATGGTGTAAAAATACTCTCCTGACCTTTCTGTGGAGCACGTCCCTGCGTGGGCTGTGTGCTGCTGCCTGCACCAGCTCTGCTGAAGGTGTTGCCTGGCTATTTGAGACCCACCTTCACCACTCCACAGCATCAGGCTGTGATGGCTGAGTGCTGGGAGTCACTGGAGGGGACTGGTGGCACTCTGATCAGGCTGTGGGGGATGTGAGGAGCCAGCCCTGTGCCCCAACACCTTGGGCATTGCTGGGGGGCACTGATTTCTCCCCTGAGCTGTTCTGCTCCCTACCTGCAGCTCTCCACCTCCCTCGCTGTGTCAGCTCCTTGCTGTGTCCCCGCCACCTCTGCAGGCTGGGAAGGGGTAACAAGGTTGAGGCCTCACCCAGGGGATGCTGATTTTTCCATGAGGGATCCGCTTTGCAGCCCATGCAGGGATGGTCTACCCCCAGTGTTCCCCAGTTCCCCCGGGGAGCTGAATGGGGGTCCCGTGGGGGTCTCGTTGTGGAGCAGCCTCGGCAGTGTGCGGTAGCCGGGCGGCAGCTGGCCAGAGACCTCCCAGGCAGTTCCAGCCTGGAACTGAATGGCTCTGCCTTGAACCTTTTAGACATTAATTTTGTGGGTTTGGCAATTTCTGCTCTTATTAAAAAAGGGATTGGAGGGAGGGGTGAGCTTGGGAGGGCAGTCTGGGGCTGGTGAGGGTGGTGGAAACACTTCTGTGCTTGGCCAGGGTGACTCTGCTCCTCGCTCCCAGGAGGCTGGAGGGCAGTGGAGTGTGGAGGGGCAGCTCAAAGCCCTGCCACAAGCTGGGGAGACCTCAAAGTCCCCAGAGATGTTAGTGCTGGAGTACAGAGGCCATGGGACAGGGCAGCCTTGGGCACAGGCCCTTTTGCCATGGGGTGGGTCAAGTTTGGCGTTGGAATTTTGGATTTTGGTGAATTTCTGTTTTGGGCATGCAAGGTGGGACAAACAGGCACCAGCTGCCCTGCTGGCATCCAGGTCCCTCCTGAGACCTGTTCATGGGTGTCCCCGAGCTGATCCTGAGTCTGTGCTCAGGTTTGGCCTCCGTCTTTCTGTATGTGGACCTTCATCCCCTGGAACCAGGCTGAGCTGCCAGGGTCTCCCTGTTCCATGCTGGGTGCAGTTGTTGACAGCCAGAGCCTGCCTGGCCACTGGGAATGCCAAGCAGATCACATCCCCTTTCCCTCCACGGGGTACGTGCCAGCAGCCGTTCCCAGCTCTGCTGAGCCCTGGCTAAGCCGAGCCTGCTCAGACGTGCAGAAATTCCTGCCTCCCAGCCACGGGTGGATGTGGAGGTTGTGTGATCACTCAGGGTTGCCTTCCCTCGCTGAACCCCTGCAACTACCCCTCAGCACTGGCTTGCTCCAGCTGTTTGATAACTCTTCATGCCAGGGATTGCCATTTCTCTGCAGCAGCTGGAGGAGGGCAAAGTCACTCTTCCATTGAGGGAAGGCAGCAAAGAGGGCGACAGGAAGTCGGGGAAAGGCTTGGGATCGAGCTGCTGTGTTGTGAGTGTCCAAGGACAAGTTTCAGTTCTCGTGCTGAAACACCCTGTGGTCCCCAGTGAAACCACCACGGCTGCTGCCATGGGAGAGCGGCCTGGCACCGCGGTGCTGGCGTGGTTTGGAAGGTTTTGGTGGGGATATGGGAGCTGCCACAAGAACAGTGCTGGGCTGAGGGGACGGAGCCAGTGAGTGGCAAGTGCAGAGCTTTTGCCTCCTTTTGTTTTGATTGCTGCGATCTATAATTAGCGGTCGAGGTCTCTATAAATAGAGCCCTGCTGCGTGGGAACGTAGTGGAGAGGCAGGAGGGGTTTTGAAGGGATGGAGAGTGCTGCCCAATCCCTCCCTGGACCTGCAGGTGGGCCCATGGCCTCATCACTACCTGGGGATGGATCCTACTCTGTGGCTAGAGCAAGTCAGAGGAGAGGATTTGGATCTCCAGCCCAGCTTGTTAGTTACTCATTACATGTCCATGGGCCAGGTCTTGTCTCTGTGCCTCAGTTTACCCCTGTGCCCCTTCTCTTGAGCTGGGATTTATACTAGGTTTGCATTTTGCATCCTCCATGGAGCTATTCTCCTGTACCTCCAGTTCTCCTTTCAGTCTTCCTGAGACTGTTAATTTTGGTTTGTTTTTTTTACTTTATGCATATACTGCTTTGAAAGCAGGACTAAATTCAGCAGCTCAAACTTGCAGGTGTTGTGGATAACTAACACCAAGTTGAGAACATCTTCTGGTTAGGCTTTTCTAGTTTCCCTGCAGGGGTTCAGGAGGAGCATCCCCGGGCATGACATGTCCTTCTCCCAGCAAACTGGCCTCGCCCCGTGTCTGGCACCTTCTAGCATGGTGAAGTGTGAGGATGGGATTTGAGCCCCAATTCTACCACTATCCCTTATTTGCTGGAGTCCAGTTGCTTTCTAAAATTTGGGAGGGGTCTAAAATGATGCTTAAACCAGTAGTGAGCCACCTCAATACCAGAGTTTGCTGAGGCTGGGGTTGTGTCCTTTGTGGCAGCATTGCAGGCCCTTCCAGGGTTCATAGCATGGGGGTTCTGCTCCTAAATCCTGAACTGAGATGGATCCTAATATCATTAACCTCAGTGCAATGGAACGGACATCCTTGCTCCAGGGATGGCAGGGAAGGAGTTCAGGAAGGAGCAGGGAGCTGATGGGACCTGGGCGGGATGAAGAGCATCTGGGAATGGTTAGGGGAGCACTGGGACCCCTGGGATGGGTGTATAAATAGGAGAAGAGAGGCCAGCTCAGAGGTGGGAGGTCTGGCACCACGCAGAGGGCTGCCGGGTCACATCTGGAGCCCTGCTCGGCCCCAGGCCCCGCTCCTGGCCATGGAAACCGGAGGAATTGATAAATAGTTAAAAAGGGAGACAGATGTAAGCATTGGTGGCTGCTGGAGGGGGATCAGAGGGAGGGGGAGATGCATGCTCAGTGATGCTGTGATCCACAGACCTGTGTAATTGTTTCCTAATTGACCCCCTCCCAAGTCCACTTTATTTGGAGGAAAGGGGCATTTTAAAACGTCACTGTCAGCAGAGCTGAGCCATGTTAATTTCCATCGTAGTTCCCTCCTTTGTCATCTGTATTGTTTTAAGAAGCCAAGAACCCGTGTGTGTGTTTTTCTCCTCCTTTTCAGATCAAAGCAGTTTATTTCGGTTTTGGCACAGAATGGAAATTCATTGGCAGGGATTAAAAACGGACCTTAAACATCCTGGCCTCTCTGTCCTTACTTTTTCCACAGGTTTTGCCATTTATGTGTTTCCAAGCTCTCCCTGCCTCCTCCTCTGTGGGAGCACCAGGCTTTACAAAACCCATTCCCCTCGTCCCCAGCGGTTTCCCCCCATGGACATAATTTTGCCAGTGCCTCTGTTTGCCAGATCAAGACTTTCAGTTTCTATTTAGCATAAGAAGCTTTTGGCTTGAATTGAAGCATGTTTGAAATTTAAAGCAAGCTGAGACAGAGAGGCTGGAGTGGAGTGACTGTGAAGCTCGGACAGCAGCAGGGAACTCATCCCAATTTTTTTCCAGTCTGGATCTGATCAAGTCAGGGTGGGTCCTGAAGGGTGGATGATGATCTGTGAGGAGGTTTTACCTGGGATGTTTAGTGCATATCTCAAGGATGATGCAGGAGCAATAAGAAAATGATTGGAATAATTGGGAAACAGTGGTCCCTTCTCCTCCAGGGGAGCTGGGCAGGAAAGGGACACCTGAAGTCAGGGGGCAAGGGAGAAGGGACAAAGCTTGTCATTGTTTTGCAGAAGAGGCAACACAAGTGCTGGTGAATCTGGACAGTGCTCTGAGATCTTTGATGGATTTGTGTGTGTGGCCCCAGCTAGTGCTGAACCTGTGGGCTCCTCCAGGAATGGTTCCTATCCTACTGTGCCCTCTTCTGTTTTACCTGTTTTAGTTTGGCTTAGTGAGTTTGGGAAGGTCAAACTGCTGAGCTGGAGAAGGGCAGTTTGGGGAGACTGAGGGAACAGGGAATGACTCCCCCAGGGATGGCTTCAACATCAGTCCTGGTGACCAGTGATGACCAGGGACCATCCCTGGGGCCCCAGAAGTGCCTGGGTTTGTTGTGAGCTGTGGAGAACACTGTTATCCACATCCAAGCACCCCAGGAAGGACCCACAGCTTGAAGCAGTCCATGGTGGGAGGTTTGGGAGTTAACAGGCAGCGAGAGGATGAAAGCAGAGCTGGGAGAGCTTGATCCAGCCAGAGACCTCCTAACACAAACTGCTTTGATGACCTGGCCCAGGTGCTTCCTTCCTGGAAACAACACAGCCCCTATTGTCTTCTGCAGGACAAGCTGCAAAGCTGGAATTGCTCTTAGGCTGAGCAGCAAGGACAGGTTCAAGTGGCTTCATCCCTCTGCTTTTTCCCTACTCCTTGTCTCTTGAGACCTAGCAAAGACATTTGTGTAGAAGACGTGTGCCAGAGCAGCGAGGGAAGTGAGCTGGAGTTCAAATTGCATTTATCTTGTTCATGGGAGGCAGATTGAAACAGGCACTTGCAGCAGCTGGAGTTTCTTTATGACTTCTGGAAACCTGGGCTCCACACCCGTGGCCTTCAGCCTGGATATGGGCTCTTGGTGAGGGAAAGATCGTGATTTACTGTAAAATGTTAGTGTGGAAATCAAACTCTTGATGGCATTTAGCAGCAAAGATGTCAGGGCTGGCAGTAAAATGTCACAGCTAAGGCTGAGCACTGTCACTGTCACAGGAGCCCTGTGGTCCCTCAGGCAGCAGAGAAAGTGGGTGCCTGATCCCAGCTCTCTCTAAGGCAGGGTTATTGGGCTCCCAAGCATCCTCCAAGTCCCTGGGTGGCCATGCCAGTCCGCAGGGACAGGTGTGACCAAACCACCCAAGGAACCAACAAAAACATGATTCTTTTGCCCTGCTACTGCTTGGTGCTGGGAAGGGGGTGTGAAACAAGGTGCCTGTGGCATGGCCCCAAACCTGCCACCTGCACGGTGTGGTGAGGGTGGGATTGAGTTTAATTCTTTCCAGCCCTGTCATGGGTCACCAGGTGAGGTTGACAAGGACCACCAGTGAGCTGCAGGTTGGGTAACACTGGGCAATTGCATCCCTTTTCCCTTTGCTTAAAGGAGTCTCTGGAAGAAGCAGCATCCCAGTCCCTGTTCCCGCTGAGAATCCCATCCCTGCTGGGTGGCATGGGATATCCTGGCATTGCCTGATGGGATTCAGTGCCACAAAACCCTCGGTGACAGCTCAGAGAGGAGGACGAGGATGTGAATGGAACAAGGCAACAAAGCTGCTCCAAAAATCAAAGCGCGTTCCCCCTTTTTTCCCCGGCAGAGATCCCGTATTCATTGATTGTTGACATGACATATGTGGGTTGGAGAAAGGCAGCGGCAGCTTCTGGCAGGGGAGGAAGGGGCTGGGGGGGCCAGAGGGGCTCTGCAAGCCGAGATGCTGATTACCAGGGGCAGCAAATAGCTTGCAGCTGCCTCCGCTCAACACGCTCTTTGTGGCGCTTGCAGCCACTCTTTGGACGCAGCTATTTTTAATTTCCCCAAGCGCGCACAAAGCAAAGGGGGTGGGCGATGCCGCCGGCGTCCCCCTTTCCTGCCCCCCGCTCCCACCCCTTTCCCAGCCAGCCCTGCGCTTCCCAGCTTCCTCCCAGCCTCGGGGGAATGTGGGGAGCTGCACTCCCCTGGTTTTTGGCCTTTTTTTTTTTGTTTTTTTGGGAGCCGGCCTTGGCTTCCCCCCCCACCCTGTGCCAGTGTGTGCGNCACCCTGCGCCAGTGTGCGCGGGGAGCTGGGAAAATGCAGAAATAAATAAATACGCAATTAGGCAGCCATCCAGGCTCAGTGGAGGGGGGTGTGCTGCAAAAAGAGACTCCGGCCAAATTTTGGAATGCCTGAGAAAAGTGGCTGGAGCCGTGGGCGAGCGCGGGGTTGTGGGCTTCCCACCACCAGCACCACCCTCCTCCCGGCAGAGATGGGGCAGCTGTGACCCTTGAGGAGGAGGAGGAAGGAGGGTGGCATCTCCCAGCCTTGCTCTTGGGGGTTTTTGTGCTGAAGGTGTGTTTGTGCTGAAGGTGTGATCAGAGTGAGGGGTCTCAGCCAGCCCCTGGCAGGCTCTTCCCACAGCTCAAGTGTGATTTTTTCCCACTGATGGTTTTGGGGCCAAAAGCCAAGGTGTGCCCTCTGTTCAAGCAGCAACACGGTTTGGGGTTAATAAATTACTTATTTGCAGTCCTTGTTCCTCTGTTAGGTAAGCATTGGTGAATATGATATTTCTGCTTTATCCTGGGCATGAATTATTCATCAGGTTTGGAGTCTGTAAAAGGGACGTTGTCAGGTTAAAACTTGCGTGGAGACGAGCTGAGGTCTTCAGTGAGGTTTTGTAAACGGCTTTTCTCGGGGGTTTTGCTGGAGTCTTACCCCTTTTGTCTGTGCTGTTCTGAGGCATTTTTGGTGAAAAATGAGAATTTCCAGGCAGGTTTCATCATTAGTCTTGCTCATTGAATTATCATGGGCTGCAAGATAAAAAGGTAGAAAAAAAATGCCATCAAAATACTGTTTTTCCTTCATGCTGGACCAGGTAACAGCATGTGCATGTGTTTGTAGCAATACATGTTTTGTAAGACCTTTTTAGTTTTCCCTGTTCCTTCAAAGCTATGGGAGAGACTCTACCCTGCAGTCACTGAAGTCTGAGTACAAGTAGGCAACGAGATAAAACAGCCAGACAGCCTTGCTGGAAGTTAAAATTAACGTAGGTAAATCATGTGTACAGCAACTTCTCTCACCCTTCACCTCCTTCCCACAGGATCCGATCCAGGAGCTGATTTGTTGGAGTGTGTGTTCACAGGCTTTGTACCCTTCCACCTGCCACAGGCAGCTGAGCTACCCTGAGACCTATTCCATTGTTATGGGAGAGCAGGTCACTGGGGCAGAGGTGCTGTGTGTGAGGCTTGGGATGCTCTGAGGGTTGGGGAAGTCCCACCTACCATGGAGGGGTTTTTTTCCCATGTTTTCCTGTGGCATGAACCCCACAGCCATGCCTTGTCACCCCTTGCTGTTGGGCTGCATGGAAGAAATTCTTCCCTGTGAGGCTCTGGCACAGGGTGCCCAGAGCAGCTGTGGCTGCTCCATCCCTGGAAGTGTTTCAGGCCAGGTTGGATGGGGTTTGGAGTAACCTGGACTGGTGGAAGGTGTCCTCCCAGTTCCCTTTGCTGTGGGTGACAGGGTCCCTGGGCAGGAGGGGCAGAGGGGGCAGGCCCACAGGGTGATTTTAGAAGTGTCCTGGCAGCATCCTGAGCTCGTATGGGATTTCCACCTGTTGTGATGCTGTGGCTTGGGAGAAAAGGTGGGGTTTTGGAGCTCACCCAGCCTTGGCCTTTCCCTCCTTGTTTCTTCAGCCATGCTGTGATCGCATTGATAAAGTCACAGGGATCACCAGGGTGCTGGAGAACTACTGGGATATAATTAGGGTTTTGGTTCACTTTCCTGGCTGCTTGCCCGTTAGGGGAAGGACAGTGGGGATTATGGATGGAGCAGATGTGTGGAGGGAGGGGATGTTTGACTTGCCTGGGTTATTAATGCCGTGTACAGGCCGATGCTGGGGGGTGAGCTCTGTCATCCCAGGCATGGGGGTTGGAGAAACCCTCTCAGGCTCACCCCCCTCAGATGCATCAGCCCCAGATTGCTCCTCTCTGCTGGGTGGAATGGCTGCTCCCAAAGGAGGGGTTGCTCCTGAGAACAGCTCACAGCTGTGAACTCCCTCCTCTCCCTCAACTCCTCTGCAAGTGCAGAAGCCAGATGTGAGCAGAAATTTTAGGGAGAAAACGCTGCTCCCCTGGGACACAGGAACAGCTCCAGCAGTTTGGTGTGTTATGCCCAACCTTTCCCTGGAGCTTTAAAGCACCTCTTGCCCCATGTGCCACTTGCCTTCGAACCTGGTGGTGCTTGCCTGGCCAGGACAGCTCTTTGCCATCTCTATCAGCACCTCCACCACACCTTGCACATGACAGCAAAGCGCAGCTCAAGTTGTTGCTGGGTGGTCTCTGTGCCACACAACAGCTGCATGTGCCTGTTGGGAGCTTTTCTTTTTGGAACTGGCCCAAAAAAGCCTTCATTTTGTGCCAATCAGTTGGATGGCCAATGGTCAAAGTTTGGAAAAAACTCTCCAGCTGTCACCTGGACTTTTGGGAAGGTCTCCGGAGCTTTTGTGGGAGCTGCTGGGAGCAACTCAGAGCAGGTATGGGGTTTTCTGTAGGGGTGAGGTGTGGGGTGCAGGATGTGGCTGCTGCTTGTTTGGGCAACCCAGCCCCATCTCTTCTGCTTGGCCCTTGCACCTCCAGCTGCAGACCCCCCCCAAGTGCTCTGGGAGCTCGGCTGCCGGGTATTCCCAGCCCGGCAGGAAGCTCTGCAAAGCTCATAAGAGCAGTGCTGGGGAATAATGAGATTTCCAGATTAATTTGGCCGGATTCAAGAACCTCCACTGCAGCATCTGCGCCCGTGGGAGTTGCCTGAGCCTCTGGTGGATCTGGTGCTGCTGATCCCCAGGGCTGTCCTCTCCTCCCCTGCAGTCACTGAGGGCTGGTACAAGGTGCTGTATTGACAGTCCTTGAGAGGAAGGTGGGAAACTCCACCACAGCAGCAGGGCACTGCAGGGCCTTCAATTATCCAGAGCTGTTGGAGGTGACTTCACATGGCTGTGATGGTGCTGATGGCTCAATCTGTTGCTGTGTGTTTGCTCCAATTCCTCTGCTCAGTTGTGTTTGCAGGAGAAGTTATGGAATTGCTGGAGGCTGGGAGTCCTGTCCCTCCTTCCCTTCTAGCCTGAGGGGAAGATGGATTCACTTGGGGAGGTACAGGGATTTGACTGATTTAATTTGCTGCTTTCCTTGGATGACCCTTACCTTGGTCATGTTTCCCTCATCCCTGTGAAGCAGAAATACAGATCCAGCCATGGTGGGACAGGGCAGGCCAACACAGGTGGAGATCATCCTGCCTCAGTCCAGGCTGTCTGCCTCCTGAGCTGTCTCCAAAACTGGCATCAGTGTGTGTAGAACCACCTTTGTGTGGGGGTGACCTTCTGGGGCCGTGTTTTCTGGTGTTTGGTGAAGCCCTCTGCTCCTGGGGAGGGAAGTGTGAGCCGGCATTCCTGGAGGTGGTGGAGAGCTCCTGCACATGTGAGCCTGGCAGCGCCGTGCAGGGACCACCTGGGACTTGTCTCCTACACTGAGGGGGCGGAGGAGAAAGTTGACAAGGCCAATTTGGAGCAGTGCAATTTAAAATTCAAATACCAAGATGCTAATGAAGCCTGTTTTTTCTTCCCGCCCCCAAACGACTGTGTTTCCCTCTCCAGGCAACTCTCCTGCCATAATCCCTGCACCAAGCTCTGGTCCCTCCCGTGTTTACCGTCCTGGTGCGTGGTCTTGCAGGGGTTTTGCCATCGGGCTGATTGCCATGACAACTCCCTGGAAGGCTGCAGATATTTGCTTCTCCTTTGGCTGTGGAGCCTGTGCATTGGGGAGCGGGGAAGATGCCACGCTGGCAGCTGCGAGCAGATGGGGTCGGATCCGTTATCCTGTATTCCTCCCACCCTCCTCCGAGGAGGGGAGGAGGACATTTTGCATTTTAAATGCGTCTAAATCCCAGGGAGCAAGAGGAAAGAATAACTCTTTGCTTTGCAGGGCTGTGAGATGGTGTCTGGCATTGCAGGGCTGTCAAGTGTCTCAGCAATGCTGGACTTCTGCTTTGGTCCCCAAAGAGTTGGGATAGGGGTTGAGCAGATGCTCTAAACTCTTTGTGCAATGTTGGCTTTTGCTTTGGTCCCCAAACAGCCAGGATGACAGCTCAGAGAAGCTTCTTGACCCCCATCCTAGTGGGACCTTGCTCTCATTTCCATCATGGTGCCAGTGTTGTCTGTGTCTCCATCACTTTTCTCCAGCAGCGTTGGATGTGGAGCGTGCCTGTCCATGGGTGCAAGCTTCCCTGAAGGGCTCTCTGGATTTGGCAGCACTGCTGAGGATCAGACCCCAGTGCCGAGGGAGGCTGAACCCACTTGGTGACCACCACTGGGTTTGCTGACCCTCCCTGCCTGGCTCGGACAGCTGTGCCAGGACAGGATACGGCTGTTCCCATCGCACACAGACCCCTCTGAGGCCATTCAGCAGGAAAGAGGTTAACAGGAAGGAGGCAGGCTAGGCTCTGGCTGCCAGCTCCGACCCTGCTTTGGAGTGGGGAGCAGCTGGGAGCTGCAAGAGTAGTGCGAAAATAGCCTTATAAGGCCAAGAGAAGCCGACTCCAGCCTCCGCACAGCCCCGGCCGGGCTCGCTCCGCTCCAGCACCCGCTCGCCGGATGGGTGCCTGTGGGGACAGAGCTGCAGAGGGGATCTGTGGCCCTGAACTTGCTGTCTAGGCACCCCTGGGATGGGCACTGCCCATGGCTGGCTGAGGTGGCACTGGGTGGGAGAGGAGCCCGAGGGTGCTCCCGGCCAGTTTGCAGCAGCTCTCGGCCTCGCTCAGTGTTTAGACTCGCTGTCTGTGGACATAAACACCGACTCTGCTTAAAAGCGGCCCCTGGCTGAACTCTCCTGCCCAGCCCCTGCACTTCACCCCCTTCTCAAACTGCTCCCAGGGAAGAAAATTCCTTCCCACTGGCAAAAGTGGAGCTGATGTTGTTTTATGTCCTGGTAGAGGTTGAGGAGGGCTCTTCAGGGGCCCAGCATGCAGAGACAGGCATCTGAGGCACTTGCTAACCCATCCCATCTCCTTGAGGACTTGATTTAATGGTGAACATGGTGGTGCTGCTGGGTTGATGGTTGCACTTGATGGTCTTCAAGGTCTTTTCTAACCTTAATGATTGTATTATTCTATAATTTCCTTGTCAGAGGTAAAAACCTCCTTTTCCATGGCCTGGTCCATGGTCTGAGCAAGCCAGAGGTTTCTTAGTGGCTTCACTAAGCAGTAGGTGCTGATAGAGGAAGGCTGCATGTGGGAAAGG
The DNA here is from genome assembly GCA_013396655.1 of Campylorhamphus procurvoides. NCBI lineage: Eukaryota > Metazoa > Chordata > Aves > Passeriformes > Dendrocolaptidae > Campylorhamphus > Campylorhamphus procurvoides. The sequence continues at coordinate 576,686 of WBMV01006984.1, forward strand.
TGTGCTCAGGTGGCCAAGAAAAGCTTCCTGCCTCTTGCTTAGATGACACAGGGATAGCAGAGAGCTGCCATGGGAACAGAGGAACACATCCTTCTGCTGCCCTTTGATGGGTGACTACTCCAGTCCATCCTTTTGCCGAGCCTGCAGAGGTCGTTTTCAAGAGCCTTTGTCTAATTTAATAAATCCAGGATGCTCAGCCTGCCAGCTGATCTATAAGTGTAACAAAATCTTCCCTCTGCAGCGCTCTGGCTATATTGATAGCCTCGTGCCTGGTGGCAGGAAGCCTAAAAGGCTCATTAGAGCTCTGCTGCTGTGCCAGCCGTGGGCAGCTCGGGGCACACTGTGGCTGCTCTGCTGTCACTGGAGCCAGCCTGGTTCCTGCATGGTGCATCCCAGCTGGGATTTGGGAGTTGGAGTTCTTTTCCAAGCTGAGAAGCCATGCATAGCCTGGCATGGCTGAAGAGGGATCCGCTGCTACTACCTGAAAGGAGGTTGCAGCCAGGTAGGGCTTGGTCTCTTCTTCCAGATAACAAGTGATAGGACAAAGAGGAAATGGCCTCAAGTTGCTCCAGAGCAGATTTAGATTTGATATTAGGAAAAATTTCTTCCCTGAAAGGGTGGTCAGGCACTGGAACAGGCTGCTCAGGGCAGTGGTGGAGTCACCATCCCTGGAAGTGTTGAAAAAGCATGTAGATGTGGTGCTTAGGGGTATGGTTTAGTGGTAGAGCTGGTAATGCCCTGCGATAATGGTTGGACTCAATGATCTTGGAGTTCTTTTCCAAGCTGAATGTTTCTATGAGTTTTCAAGGAGCAGATCCTTTCTTGATGGCCTCCAGGCAGGAATGGTGGATGGTTTGGGTTCCCAGTGCTGAGCTGCTGCCAGGAGCTGCCTGTCCCACTGCCCTTGCCCAAGCCATGGTTGTCTCCACGTTGCCCAGATGTGCCCATGGCCATGGGACAGCAGAGTCTTGCTCCCTCCCAGCTCCACAGCCCAGCCAAAATCCTGCTTGCATCCCACCTCCAGCACCGTGATCAGCTGAGCCCGGGCACTGGGGTGGGTGAAGCTTTCAGCAAACACAGGAGCTGCTGGTTGCAGAGCAGTGGGGAGTGCTGCGAGTGAGCAGCGCACTCGGCAGCCACCCTCATGAATATTTTAGCTCAGAGAATTAACATTTGTCAAGACGAATTTATGGAGGCAGCGTGGATGTGTGGAGGCCTCTTCCCCAGGCACCACAGGCTCGCTGCTGCTCCAGGGCAGTGCTGGGAGCCAGGGCAGAGCCAGCCAGAGCCTGAGCCCATCGCAGCAGAGCGGGACAGCAGAGCCATGATCTCCCCCGGGGATAGCCAGGCCCTGGTGCCAAGGCAACCACCCTGCCATGCGGGATAGACAAATGGTTGTGGGATTTTTTTTCCCCTCTTTTCTCTTCCCCTCCTGGTTCTTGGCAGAAAGTAAAATGTCCCTTTTGTTTGGTTCCCTCCTCCCCCTGTCCCATCGCCTTTCTTTAAAGGTTGTGTTCCAGATTTCGTCAACCCACGTTGTGTAATGAGCCCGGAGAATGGTGTGGGCATTGGCCGTGTCCCACCGAGGCTGTGGCAGAGCCACTCCTCAGGAGCTTGACCGTGGGGTTACCTGCTGAAAAACATCCTGTGTGCTGCTGCTGAGCAAAGCTCCCTTGTATTTTGTCTTGAGCTCCCGTGATCCACATGTGTTAGAAATGGCAAGGAAGGTACTTTGAGAAAACACTGAGATTTCTGAATCTAAATAATCCTGGTTTTCTACTTCAGCCCTGCAAAACCGTATGGAAATTAGGGACTTGCAGATAAACCTTGTTTACTTTCAGCAGCAGCCATTGCACCTGGGAGTTCATCACTCAGGGAGCGTTCAGCACTGTGCAGGAGGATGCAGTAATGCCCTGCTTGGGATTTCTTCCTTCGGGCCTCTAAGAGGTCCCTGTTCTTTCTTTCCTTCTGTTCCAGTGCCCAAAGAGGGGGCTGCTGCAGTTGCTGGGCTCTGCATCCTACGAGCTTCCATCCAAAGGTCCCTGCATCTCATCTGGAGGTTGCTGGGATTGTTGATGTGGAGAGCATGGCATGACTCACATCCTGGGCACCCAGGGAGGGAGAGGAGGAGGAGGAAAATGTACTATAGGCTTTGTGTGTTGCGGAGAGGGACGCTCCGAGCACGTGTGTGTGTCAATAGGGATCTGTCATTCCAGAGGGAAACAGCAATGGAATTGTTTGTTGGCTCCAGTTGCTCTGCTGGTACTGGCAGCATGGAGAGCTGTAGCTGCTCATGTGGTGCAAGGGCTCCCTTCCCTGTGCCAGTGACAGGAAGGGGCTGCTCCACTGACTGGACCAGAGGTGGCTGATGGCACTGAGGAGAGCTGGTGGTGGTGCCCATAGTGGTGTCCTCTCTGCTTCCAGAAGTGCACCCTGCTGTGCTTCTCCTACCCCCACTAAATGACACACCCAGGCACCAGAGCCTGTTCTGGAGGAGCTGTGTGCTCCATCCCATGGGCAGCAGCATGGGAAATGGCAAAGGCAGGGCCATTGCCTGGGGACAAGGCTGTCCCTGATCTGGGGGCTGGCAGGAGCTGAGCCTCAGTGTCCACTCCTGCCTCACCCAGGCACAAAGCCACCTCGGGGTCTGATGCTGGGTTCAATCTTGTATCAAAGCATCTGCTCTTCAAAGGGCTGGTTGAATTCCCAGCCTTGTTGTTGTTGTTTTGGCATCTCTGCCATATAACACCTCCCTGTGTCTGCATTTATTTATCCCCTTATAAGTGCTGGAGCCACGCAGCCCTCACCTGGCCTTGGACTAGCCCAGGGACCAGCTCTGTTTGTCCTTCCCCAGAGGTCCCCAGCCTTGAGAAACCCCCCAGCCCAGAATCGGGTGCCCCCAGAGGTGGGGAAGGGATCTGAGCCCCCTCCTTTTCCTCGGTGGAGGTTGCGTGTGTGCACACACACATTTCCACCCGGCACCATTTGCATTTCACTTCAAAGTGCCTGTGCTGCCTCCAAGGAAGGAAATAAATGGTGTAAAGGAATTTACATCCCGAGCAGGCAAGGCTGCTGGTCCGTCAGGTTTCATCTGCTGCTGGGAGGTGTGGGGATGCAGGGGGGCTGCTGTGGGGTGGCGGGTTCATCCCTCATGCCACAGGTAACAGAGGGTCAGTCCTAGCTTTGCTCCCAGCCCTTTCCTGGCATCCTGGCTCAGAGGTGCAGGGGTGGACAAGAACCGATGTCAGGCTGTGCAAGATGCCAACATTCATCCTCACAAGGAGGGGTGAGTGGCAGAACTACTTTGCAGGGCCAGCCCGGCTGTGTTGGGGGCCCAAACCGGCTCGTCCGCTCCTGGCACGCTTCGGTCAGGGCGGGGTGTGAGCTCCAAGGGAAGCCGCCCTGAACACTGCCGTGGGGTTAAAGAGGGAGGAGAGCAGGCAGGTTTCATCCCTTCCTCTCCTCCTGTGCCAGCTCCCTGCCAAATCCCTGTGGGGCCTTACAGGGAGTCCAGGAGCTGCCTGTGGCAAGAGGGACTAAGTGGCCCGGGGCATTCCTGAGGGACTAGGACTCCCTCCCTCCTCATCCCCTTTTCCCCTGGTTGCATTCCCTGGTGCAAAGCTGCTCTGGGTGGGGAAGGAGGTTGGACCAAGACCTTACAGTCCTGGAGGCCTTGGCTGTGCCAAAGGCCAGCAAGACAAAAACGATTCTAAGACTCCACTTGGAACAGGAGAAAGTTTTTCCGTTGGGTTTTTATAGCTCCCGGAAAGCCGGGTTTTATTTTTGTTGTCTAAGACAAAAAATCCTCTTAGGAACTGAGTCCCTGCAGCAGTGCAGGGTGGGTGGCTGTGCATGCACTGGGATGGGGGTCTGGACTCCATCCATGGGGTCTGTGGGTGCTGATTTCCACAAAGGAAAAGAGAAGGTTTTGGTGTTCCTGATGTACAACTGGTCCTGTTTGTTTATACATTTGCTGCAGCACCCATGATGGCTCCATGCCACCCCTGAGCTGTCAGAGGATGCTCCCACCTGGGGATGCAGCTGCAGGAAAAGCCCTTTTCCTGGGGAAGGGGCTTTTTCCCGCTACCCACAGATGGGTGAACTGGGGACTTTGGGGGGCTGATCTGAATTTCCTGGGGTTGTAGATTGGGACCATTGAGCTCTCCCCAGTCACCCTTTCTTTGCATGGTGCAGGCTGCTCTTGGAGGGGTTTTGCTGGCAGGGGAGCTGGTTTCCATGGTAAAAACCTTAACAGCATTTGCCAGAAATCCATCTCCTTGTTGGCCTGGCCATCTGGAGGGCACAAGGAGGCTTTGGCAGGGTGAGGAGGTGGCAATGGGCTGATTTGGGTCCTCCTTCTGTGTCACTGGCAGCTCGGAGGGATCCCTCCCTCAGCCATTTATGCCCCAGGTGCAGATTTGCTCTGGGATGCTGGAGGGACCCCAGTGTCACCGAGCCTGGTGGGGACAGGCAGGCTGAGGGTAGGGAAGCCTTGGCATCAGTGCTCAGGGAGGGAGGGTTGTGGGTGCTGTGAACCAGGAGCGGGTGGCCACGTTGTAATCGGATGAGCCAGCGCTGCTCCAGATGGACCTGTCAGCTCTTGTCAGTGCTGACACCCCTCTGGGTGGTGTCCACATCCCCTAAGGCCACAGGGGCCACCTCCTGTCCCACTTTACTGGGTCTCCTTGGAGCAAGGAGGCCTAGAGGTGACACTGTCTTCACAGAACGCACCAAACAAATAAGGTGCTGTCCATTCACAGTCCCTCCCTGGCAAAATCCATGGGGGTTTTGTAGTTTTAATAGAAAAAACCTGTCATGCATGTCTGTCTGTCTGTCCCTGAGCCATCCTGTGGTAAGGGCAGTGGGACCTTGCTGCTTTGCTTTCTCTGTCCCCAGGTGCCACCTCACCACCCCAGATGGTTCACAGCTGCAGACCCAAAGCCAGACACTTGGTGCCTTTCCTGGGGGTCCCAGTGCTACAGTGGGGCAGCCATTCTTCCCTAGATATTCAGTGTAGGAGAAGCAGTGGACCAGACTGGGCTGGCAGGACTTGTACCTGCCCAGATACGTGGCACAGGGCTTTGCTGTGTGCTGCCACAGCATATGGATGGGTCTGGGTACTTGTGAGCAAAGTGTCTTGGTGCTTAGGATGCTGATGTCCTCCAGGAGAGGTTTTAGGGCTTAACTCTGCACTCCTCTGCTCTTCTCTCCTTGAACAACACTCCATTCTCCTTCCCCTTGCAGCCGACAACCCTCCCGCAGGGCACCATCAACATGAACCAGTGCACGGATGTGGTGGATGGGGAGAGCCGGACAGGGCAGAAGTTCTCCTTGTGCATCCTGACACCGGAGAAGGAGCACTTCATCAGGGCTGAGAACAAGGAGATCATCAGTGGGTGAGTTCAGATCCACGGCTGAGCCACTGCTGGGCTCTTCCATTAGCTGGGAGGGTGAGGTGAACCTTGCCCAGGGTTGGGTGCTGTGGCAGTGTGTACCCAGGCTGATCCTGGGTGCTGGGGATCCTGATGGCTGCTGGGGTGACCTCATGGTGCTTTTAGCCTCGTCCATCCTAGGGCAGAGGTGGAATCCTGGGGGGGATGCAGCCCACCCCCCTGGTCCCATCTGACCTGCAAGGATGATTAAAGTATCATCCCTCACAGGAACACCTACTACTGAGCTGCAGTGGCTCAGAAACACTAAAATGAGAAAATCAGGGTAGATTTCCCAACTCCAGGTGTTGGATGATGACCTAGAAACGTCCTCTTCCATCACTCACATGCTGTCTTGGGTTGAAGCTGGAGCTGTGAGGGTGCAGAGCTGTGGGATAGCCGAGCTGCTGGCACAGAGCGATGGACTGCAGTGATGGTGCTGCTGCTCACCTGGAAACGTTTCCCACGTGGGCTCCCTGGAGCTCAGTGCCTCCCTCCCAGCATTTGTGGACATTTGAAACTCGAGCAGGAAGTTTGAAGGGATGAAGCACTCGCTCTTTCCCACTCTTCCTGAGGCACGGCGTCTCCCACCTCCCCCGGCCCTGGCAGCACCAGAGTCGGTGCTTTCCATTGGCATTTCTATTTCCAAGCATTTTCTTTGGTTGTAGCTCTTCCTGTTCTGGCAAATAGGCGTTGAAATAGACATTTTTCTGCCAGGAGCTTGAGATTTTGATTATATATACTGAGAATTGTGAGCATGGGTCGTTCCCTCTCTGTGAGCCACTTGGGGCTGGCAGACCTGTCCCCCCTGATCCCATTCACAGCAGTGGAGTTGCAGCATCTGCAGAGGCACAGGGGAATCACAGCACAGGGAAACCAGCTCCTCTCCTCCAGCCAAGGCAGGAGCAGCCACTACGCCCCAAATCACAGCCAGCCCCCCTGCCCTGCTCTCTCCTCCCTCTCCCCATGCTCCAGTTCACAGCTCAGCCTTTGTTGCTGGTCCTGCCTGCCTCGGGAGGGAGAGGCATTGCGGAGCGAGGTGGGGCTGATTTATGGCTCATCAGCCCAGCAATGGGTTTTGAAGCAGTGCGTTTGCTCCTGACTGCAGGCATTAATCATCCCCGAGCAGTCCCACTCTGGGGCTGAGCCAGGCGGGTTTCGTTTGCAGTTGCAGCACGACAGGAAGATTTCCCTGGCTGGGGGAGAATTTGTTACATGTTCATTTTGTCCTTCTGGCATTTATTGCTTAACCAAACCCCACTTGATGTGGTCATCTCCAAACGCTTCACAGCAGCAGCGTGCGAAGCGGGGGGAACAGGAGAGGGAAGCAGGGGCATCTGAAGCAGGAGCACTTCCCAGTGGTCCTTGGATCCCTGTGGAGTTGGCAGAGATGCTGGGCAGGTCATCAGGCTGCAGTGGCAGGGCACAGGAGGGTCCCCCCAAGCGACTTGTGCAGGGGATGGACTTCACAATGCCAAGTTCATGCTGTTCTTCCGTGGACAAAAGCACTTTGTGTGCAGCGTGCGGGTGTTGGCATCACTGAAGGGGGAAGGTCCTGCTGGAGCCTCTGTCCCTCTCCACTGTCTTTCAGGATCCTTGAATCCCTGCCCCATGTCAGCCTTGGCTGTGGCCTCGCTCTTGCAGTGAGTGGGGTTTGAGCCAAAGCACCCTGAGGTCATCCCTCCTCCCCTCCTCTCCTGCCTTTTTTTGTCCCCAGGAGGTGGTTGGGGTGATTTCTGGTACTCTTCACCACACTGACCCTGAGCAGGTCAGTGTCGCTCCCATCCCTATGTGCTGCCCTATAGCACAGACCTCACCTTCTGCTTTCTCTGCCTGCAGGTGGCTGGAGATGCTCATCGTCTATCCCAGGACAAACAAGCAGAATCAGAAGAAGAAGAGGAAGGTAGAGCCCCCAACTCCCCAGGTAACCCCAGGGGGACACACACACTGCCACCCACACCCTTGCCTCCCTCTCAAGGCCACAACTTTGCTTTTTTCCTGGGGAGATCCCCTCAAACCATTCCGATCAACATTCTGACAGACTTCTGATGCTGCCTGTGCAGAGAGTGAGAGCTGGGATGAGCCAGGACAGCAGATCAGTGTGAATTAATTTCTGATCATCACTTCCAGGGTCACATACTGCTGCTTTAGGGCCACGTTTCACCCCCCAAGTGCTGTTTTGTGGCACATATTGTCCCAAGAGCAACCACAAAGCCATGTAGTCCCCATGGGGGACAGGAGAGAGGTGCTGTTCGTGGGCCATTTCAGCAGAAACAGGATGAAATTCCATCGGGCTCCAGTTACCCCCTTTGAGATGACCCCAGAGATAATGGGAATGAAAGGAAAATACTAAAGGCCAGGGCCAGGCTGGGAGCAGCGGGGCTGGAGCCGAGCTCTCCAGGGACCCAGCGGTGGCTTCGTGCTCACTTTGACTATAAATGGTAAAAAGTGGGGCCGGCCGTGACTCACTCATTCCTTGCGGGGCTCCCACGTGGCCAGAGTGGGGGAGAATCCCACAGATGGGGAACGTGACCCCAAGGCCACCCTCGTCCCTCTCCGGGGCTGAGAACAGCCGTGTCCCTGAGGCTGCCTGACCTCTGGGAGCATGTCCCTCTGCCATGGGGGACCGGCTGGGAGGGCTCCTCCGGCCGAGCCGGGCTGCGGCACCGGGACCCAAAACGGCGTCGTGGCTCCCCCGAGCCCTGGTTTGCAGGTCCCCTTTGGTGGAAGTTCCTGGGATGGTCCTGGTGCAAACTGGGCCATGGGTGAGTCTTGTGTGGCATTTGCCTGAATAAGTTTCCACCATGCCACTGGGTAAAGGTGTACTGGGCAATGGGGAAAAAAATAAGGGGGAATGTGATCCTTTTTTGTACATCAAGCTGAGTCACCTCCTGAGAAGGGTCCTTACAGCCCCTCGAGTGCTGGGTCGGGGGATGCTGCAGGGAAGATGCCTCCTCTCTCCATGACCAAGAGCTGATGTATTATGAGTTAGTGTGTCCTCAGTCCCCAGGGACAGGGCTGGTGCATTTGGGGCACCCCAGTGAGTGGATGCAGCAGGGCAGGGATGCTCACCCCGTCCTGGCACGACACTAAACCCAGGCTGGGTTCAGGAGGGGGACGGGGCGGAGAGGAGAAGGGGCGCAGAGCCAGAAAAACATCATTCTGGGTTACATTTCATTGCCATGGCAACTTCTTGGAATCAGTACAGGATTGGAGCTCCTGAGCACCAAATAAGGGAAGTGGCTGCGGGAACGATGCTGGCTCCCCACAGGCAAACAGGTGCCCCAGGTGCTTGGGGATGGGGTGAGCAGGGACCCTCATGGCACATTGTCCCCCTTGGCTTGGGGCAGGCCACCACAAGCTCCATTTTGCTTGCTTCCCTCCTTCCAGCCTCACTATCCTGTCACTCCCAGTCCCATGGTGCTGCAAAAAGGCTCAAATTCACTTTGCAAAGCCAGCCTCCCTGTGGGACCTGCTGCCCAGACAGAAGCAGTGCTGTGTCAGATGCTCACAAGCCACCTGCAAAAGCAGAAGCAGCATCTTTCCTCTGTCTCCTGAATCCCACTGATGCAGATGGCTGGTCTGGGGATGGAGAGAGGATGCTGAGAAGAAAATCGGCACCAAATCCCACTCTGTGAAATGGCTTCTCCTGAAGCTGGCTGCTGTTCAGCTCAGTCTCTGTGTGCTGGTGGAGAAAGGCTGATCTCTTTCTAAAGATGGCCACACACTAATCTGGCAGCAGACCATGTCTTAGAGCTGCTCAGGGAGGGGTGGGCACCTTTGTGATTTAAAAAAAAAAGTTCAAACAATGTATATTCCTGCTATTTCTCACTCTCACGTAGTTTTCCTTGTCTGTGGTTGAGCAGAGCTTGGTTTCAGCTGGGTGCTCCTGGGGCATCAGAGCCATTTCCAGCTCCCCCCATCATTGTTCATCATCCCTCTGCAAAATCACCAGGATGGTGGCAATGCAGGGAATATAATTTTTTTGGACAGGGAGAGTTAAGTGTTTCCACTTTGCTTTGCAAGCAGGTTGCAGTTTTAGGGGGAAAAGGACGGGTTTCTCTTGCACCTTTTGCCATGCTCCAGCAGAAAGATGAAGGCAGCAGGAGAGACTGGACTGCCTGTGCCTCTCTGCTGCCTGTGGCAATTCGAGGCAGGGTTTGAGGCTGAAATGTGGGATTTGAGGCTCTGCCCTCTGTTTGCACAGGGGTGTGGCAGGCTCAGGTAAGCAGAGCATGCCCAGACACACTTCATGCAACCAGAGGCCGGTTCTGCTGATTTTGGTGCATGCTGCTTTTTGGAGCTGTTCATACCCCTGAGCAGCAAAGAGTTAATGTCTCTGCTCCCTTGCAGACTTCTTTTTGGCCCACATCTCTGCCTAATTAAATGCATATCTACAAATAATTACATGGGGGCGTGTGTAAGGGATATATAAAAATATATATTCTGAGCTGGTGATTAGCTTCGGGCTTGGATCAATGAATGAGTGGTTGAGGGTGGAGGGGACCCTGGAGGTTGGCCTGACCCCCTGCTCAGGCAGAGTTCCCTTGAGCAGGATGCCTGTGAACTCTGGATCGTTTACCTCCAACACTGCATTCCTTTGGTGTGAAATTTCCAAGGGGATTTTTTTTTTTAAATTTGAGGTCATTTGCTGCTTGTCATAGCTGTGCACAGAGCCAGGACCCACGCCCTGGGAGATCCCCGGTGGCCCTGGCACAGCCCTGCAAATGCCAGCTTGGAGGTGCAGGGCTAAAAGCCACCTGATGTGGGAGGAGGGGATGGAGAGGATGCACTTTGCACCCCTGTCCCCAGCTTGTGGCTGCCGGCTTATGCACTTCTGGATTCTCCCTGCTCCGCTCCACGGAAAAGGAATGAGCAGCTGGAAAACTTCCCACAATCCAGAGGCTTTGGAGGGGAGTTAATTGTCATTGATTTATTGGTGGCTTTAAGAAAAATAATCTCTGAATGCAGAAGCTTAATATGACAACAGCAAAACATCTGCTAACGAACAAAGCTGAGGAAGGAGTTGGGAAAGCTGCTGCCTCTTTTGGGTCACACTCTGAACCTGGGCTGGCCTGGCCATGGCCACCAAAGTGGCATCATTCATCATTTGATGGACTCTGGAGGTCCTTGTTAGCAAGAGAAGCATTTAAGATGATGGGGATTGTTTTAAAATAGCATAAAGCAGTGACACATGGCTGAGCAGCCCTGTCCCATCCCTGTCATGCTGTGACATGTCACTGGCAGCACCCAAACCGTGTGGGACATCAGGGCCAAGCCTTTGGGGACCCTGAGTGTGAAACTGGGGTGAACTCTCTAACCTTGCTGTGTCCCCTGTTCTTTCTAGGAGCCTGGTCCTGCTAAGATGGCTGTGACCAGCAGCAACATCCCCAGTGCGGAGAAGGTCCCTGCCACCAAGTCCACGCTCTGGCAGGAAGAAATGAGAGGCAAAGACCAAGTGGATGGGGGCAGTGGCATCAGCCCAGCACAGAGCCCTGTGCAAGGCCAGGCTGGGGCTGCCAGTGCCCTGAAGGATCCCGTGCTGGACAGCAAGGAAGGTGAGGGGCGAAGGGGCCAGCACTGGTGGGACACTGTGGGGGCCTGGTTTAGGCAGCTGAGCTGGCGGAAAACCACCTTTGTCTTGGGTAGAATTGGGGTGATTTTTGTTTAAAAGCAGAGCTCAGACTTGAAACCAAACACGATGACTCCTCTGTCCCTTAGAGGAGAGCTCCATGAACGGAGACCGGATAGACTGCGGGCGGAAGACGCGCGTCGAGAGCGGGTACTTCTCTTTGGAGAAGACGAAGCAAGACTCGAAGCTGGAAGAGCAGCAGCTGCCGCCCCCGCCCAGCCCGCCCAGCCCCAGCACCCCGAACAACAGGTACAGTTCTCCCAAATCGCCCTCACAGGAGCATGCCCAGCCCTTTCCTTCCCCAGGTACCCGATCAGGCGACCGAATGATTCACAGCTTCTCTCTGAACTCCTTGGACTCGAAGAGCAGTTGCCCCATGCACAAGGACTCCAGCAACAGAGATGTAGGAAGGGGAGCTGAGAAATCGGGGCGCCCCCTTTCTTTTAAAGCCAGCCGGCAGTACACCACCCTGGCCGACGTGCCCAAGGCCATTAGGATCAGTAATCGTGAGGCCTTCCAGGTGGAGAGGAAGCGGCTAGAGCGGAGAACCCGGGCTCGTAGCCCTGGGAGAGAAGAAGTGGCCCGGCTCTTTGGGAATGAGAGAAGGTAAGGGATGAGTGGCTCATCTCCTTGCATGCTTATGGCAGCACCAAGGTTGAGTCCCTCCCAACAGCCTGGGTGGAGCAGGTGGAATGTGCCAGGTGAAGCCCCTTTGTATTCCAGTGCTCCCAGGTTTAAGGATGTCCATCCACACTAACCAGCTGGTGGGATGTCTTTAGTAGTGCCAGCAGGCAGGTTTCATCCTGTCTGGCTGCTCTGGGGACAGCTGGCTGAGGTGGGTGATCACAGAGTCATAGAATCATGGAATGGTTTGGTTTGGAAGGGACCTTAAAGATCATCTTGTTCCATCCCCCTGCCATGGGCAGGGACATCTTCCACTAGGCAAGGTTGCTCCAAGCCCCGTCCAGCCTGGCCTTGAACACTTCTAGGGATGGGGCAGCCACAACTTCAGGCAACCTGTGCCAGGGCCTCCCCACCCTCACAGGGAAGCATTTCTTCCCAATCTCCAATCTAAAGCTACCCTGTCGTTTAATGGTGTTGGGTGACCATATTTGCCATCCAGCCCACCCTCCTGGTCCCCTCCTGGCGTGCTGGGAGCCGGCACCATTAATTAGGTGAGTTCCCTAAATGGTGTTAGTGCCAGGTGTGTTATGCAACTGCCTAATGAGCTGAGAGAGGTTTCAAAATGTCACGGCATTAATCTGAGAGAGGAGGGAGAGGCGGGTGCAGCCAAGGCAGGGCTGCAAAACAGCTCAGTGTGGAGGAGGACGTGCAGGGCGTCCGCGTGCGCCGGCGTGCCGGGTGCTCTCCGGGAGAGGCCAAGGACGGGCTCCACTTGCCCTGGGAGAGACACATTTGTGCAGTGAGGGCAGTGGAGCAAACTGGGAGACAGGCCCCAGGCGAGAGGGCCGCCTGCCAGTCTGATTTTCGTGCCCTTCTTTTCCTACGGGCATGTTCTCTCTCGCACGGTTTCAGCAGGAGCTTCTCCTCTGTTTCTTCCCAGCCCCTAAAGGACTGTTTTCCAGCCTGGCTTCTGAGGGCTGGGAGCAGGGCTGGGATGTGCAGCACAGCTTTGTGCTGGTGCTGCCAGTCAACAGGAGGATCCCAAACCTGGCCCAGAGCATGCACAGTGAGTGCTAGACTGGGAATAAATGAGGAGAGCTCAGGTTTGGCTTCCTCTGCCGTGGGAATTGGCTTCTCCCCAGGATGGAGGAGGAGGAGAATGTCACACTGGTCCCTTTGCCACCCTGGTGCCTGACAAAAGGGTGGTGGCTGCTGGTTTGCAGGCTGAGCTGGTGCTGCCTGTGGGTGACTTTGTGTCCCTGCTGGGTTTGCTTGCACAGCATGCCCTGGCCAGTGCCTGTCCCCACAGTGACAGAACAGAGCATTCCTCCAGTGCCAGCAGTCCCTTGCTCCAGCCCTGGGGTATCATGCAGCACTGGGATCATCCTGCACAGAGCTGGGGAGCAGATTTACAACAGATAGCAGGGCACAGGAGAGAACATTGCTGCCAGAGATTGTCCTTTTCTAATGTCAGCCCCAGCCCAACTAAGGCTTTATCAGTATTGTCAGGAATTCCCCTGTATCAGCCCAGAGCCTTTATCAGAGCAGGACAGGTGTAGAGAGAGGAGCAGGCACTGCACCAGGCACTGGGGACTTGCTGCCCATGGGGCTGAGCCCAGCTCAGCATTTGGGATGGGGGTGCTGGCAGAGTAGGGTGAGGGGTCCCCACCTGCCAGAGGGTTTGGCCAGGGATTGCAGCCTGTGGTGCTGGAGGAGTGTGCTGTGAACAGGGGTGGTTCAGGGGGTGTTCAGGGATGGGCATGTTTGTTTTCTCATCCTGTAATCTGGGAATTGGCCTGTGTGGGTGGAGAGGTCCCGTGTCCCAGAGTTGGGACACCCGTGTTGGAGCTCTCAGGTGGACTCAACAGAGCACAGAGACACGGTCCAGTGTCACACCAGAGAATTAACATTCCCCAGCACCCTGCTCAGCTTGGCTTGGCTGCTTTTTAAACTTGAGTTTACTTAGTCCCCATATCCCTCTCATTTTTCTCCTCCGAGCTCAGACTGTGCTGTTTGAGGTTGAACAGTTACAATAACTCACTTTCATGCTGTGGGGTAGACTTTTTCCCCTTGGTTTAACACCATTTCTAATAATCCTTCTCAGTAACCCACTAACATGTCAGGGAACACTTGCCCAAAATCACTTGCCCCGTGCCAACCCCAAAGGCACCAGCCAGGCATTGTTCAGATCTGCCTTTCAGTGCAGCCAAACAAATCAGCTCTGATTCCGTTGGTATTTTCAGCTCGTCCTCCCATTTTTTTGTGTAAATCAGTGTCAGAGCTATGGATGGAAAAGAATTATTTTAGGTACCCAGTGCTGCATCCTGAGTGACATCTCAGGCTTAGCTCCAGATAGAGCCGTTTGTCGAGGCTTCTCCTCCTGCTTCCTTATTGTAAGAGACACTACGTGCCTTCAGTCCAGGAATTTTCCGTGCTGACCATTTCTACCTGCTGCTGCCTCCACGCCCCGTGCAGCCGTCTGGGCTGGCAGCCACTGAGCACCAGGAATCAGAGAACAGGAGATAATCTCCATCATTTTGGCGGAGCGGCAGAGTGCGAGTTCCCTCTGCTGGCACGTGGCAGGACGGGGCTGCGGCACCCACTGGGATGTCCCACCGGGCTGGGGGAGAGGGGCTGTGTCCAGAGGGGTGGAACCATCTCCAGCCTCTCATCTCAGAGCTATCCATGGGGCAGAAGAGCAGGGAGACCCCATGGATGAATCTTGAAGTTTTGCACACAGCGTCACAGCTGGAGGGAGCTGCAGGGATGTCCTCAGACAGCAGTCCCCATATCCCAGTGGGGCTCAGCAGCTGCAGGGATAAATCCTGGCACATCTCAGGAGGGTGCCAGCAGTTTTGGGTGGGGAGTCCCTGGGGTGCAGAGACCTGGAGCCCCTTCCTGTCTGTGTGAGACTGCAGGCTCCCTGGGGAGCACCAGGATTTGGCAAGCTTGGCTTTTTTGCACAATTCTAGGGGTGCAGCCTCTAAATCCACGGCTTTCCCAGTTGACCCCATGTTCTTCTCACACTGGCAAGAGTCCACTGTGGCATCTACCACACCCACTGTAGGAGTGTGGTCAGGGGCTAAGGTGTATTTCTAGCCTCAATAAATAGCAGAACTGCCTGAAATCACTTAAAAGACTTTTCTTCCTCAAATTCCTTCTCTGGTGCTTATTGAGATCTGAAGCTCAGCTCTGAATTCTGCCTCTCCCCATATAGATGAGTGTCTGCTCTCCCAAATATAAGGGTTTTTTTTCCATATAAAACTCTTCTCATACTTGTGGATCTCTTGGGGAAATTATTCTTCCTTTTCCTGACACTCACTATCTTTCTTGCTGCTAAATAATGAATGAAACCCGTAAAAACAGGCCCTTTTTTGCAATCAAAGACAATCACTCTAACTCGTGCTGGTTTTTAGAGCTTTCCTTCCCACTGCACCCCCCTCCTCACTAACAGCTGAGATCTGCAGCCTGGGTTTAGTGGCCTGGAAAAGATTAACAGCCTGCATGGCTGAGGAATTCCTTGGGATGAGCTTTTGTAGTTGAAAAGCACTAAATGCCACTGCAGCTTTTAAAATGCTTCTTTTCCTACCTGTCCCAGCCTCGTTTTGTCCACACAGAGCTTCTGTGCAGAGGGAGCAGCTCTCTCTGACGTGTTTTGGAGGGGAGGAGAGCCCTTCCCTCCCCGTTCCCCCAGGATCTCTGGCAATAACATCTCTGAAATGTTGATCTAATGGGAAAAAAAAAAGATTCTTTCCTGTAATCCGGATGATATTAACCCTTGGGGCTGTGATTTGGTTGCAGTGATTTATTTTCCTCCTCCCTTTTTCAATGACGAATGAACTGGAATGATTTTGATTTTGTTTTGTATGTAGATGCAGATATATAATTTCCTCTTCTGTTCATTCATTTTCCAGCCTTGTTTTCTTCCAGGTCTTGTTGCTCTCCACCTTCTCCTGCTGTGTTGCTGTGTGACGTGTCCACCTTTACTTCGCCTGCTTCGCTACCATCTCATCTCAATCTCAAGCCGTAGAACAACCTGGTGGTGCAGCCCCTTTCATGAGAAATCAACCTGCTTTTGATTTTGTTTTTATGTTTTTTTGGTCGGGTTTTTGTTCTTTTTTTTTTTTTTCTCTCCTGATGTTTTTCTTCAGGCCTTCACTCAATAGGGCACAGACAATGTTAATTCATGGATCTCTTATTCCCTCCTGAACTGAGACTCAGAGAAGGCTGGGCCAGTGTGAAAAGGGTTAAAAAATTGGGCCTCCAAAACAATTCCTTATCTGTCAGTAAATGGAGAACATGGATTTATGTTCTGCTGCCTGACTTATGTTGGACATCTCATAAACAGAACATCCCAGGGAAACTGGGAGCTCTGCACAAGCCCAGGATCTGCCCGCTCCCAATTTGTAAACTGGGAGGCAGCAGGGGCTAAACAGATGTCCTGTAAAAGCATCAAAAGATCTTTGAAATTACAAAGAAAAGTCTTCCCCACCAATTTTGTCCCTTCCTCTTTGGTTGTGTCCTGGCAGCCTGGCTCTGAGCAGCAGTGGAGGCCCCCAAACCCCTGGGGGATGTGATGTGCTCAGACTGTTCCTCTCATTTATGGAATTTGGTGCAAATGCTGGTTGAAAACTGAACATCTCATGGTTTTTGGGCCCTTAACCTGCTGTTCCTTTTTGTAGGAAGTGTTAAAAATGGGGTTTTTGGATAACATGTTTCTGCTCATGTGGTTGCCATTGTGATTTTCATGCACATTAGAGGTTCACACAGAGCAAGCAGCCCCAAATTGAGATGTGGCACATGTGGGTCCAAATTTTGTGTCAAGAAACCACCTGAACTGAGCTTTTTGGGGAGATTTGAAATGGAGCTTTAAGCCTTACAGCTTGGAGCACAGCTGGTGTGTGCTGGTGGTGGGTTGTTGCTTCATGTTCCCAGGTTGTGATTAAAGACCTGAGGTTGATTCTTGCTTAAACCCCTGGGAATGCAAACTTAGACACCAGCAGGTCCTTTGAAAATTCCAAGGCTTCCTCTCCTGTGGGTCAGCAAGCACCTTTTCATGCTGAACTGGCACTTTGAATTCCACCTCCAAAGGCCTGTTTGCTCATCCTTAGGAGCATCTCATTTGGGTTTGGTCCAGGGTTGGCTCCTGCTCCATCCACATTTCTTCATAGTTCTCCATCCTCAGAGACACAAGTGCCACGGTGTGATGGGCACCAAGGCAGTGTCTGAGAGCTCAAGTTGTGCTCCCTGCTGTCCTTATGGGATTTTTAGCCCTGTTTAGAGGAGGGAAGGGCCCCAGGTTTTTCAGGGAGTGCCCTGCCATGGCATAGGGTGCTCCTCCTCTCATTCCCCTTCAGCTGGTGTGCCCTGCAAGCCAGACCCATGGTTTGGAAGCACCTATGGACACTCCTCATTCCATGCAATCCTGTGGCTGTTCCCTGTATGGGGCTGAGTTTTTAGAGGTTACCTATTGCAGTGAACACACAGGGCAACCTGGATCCACCTTTTACTTCTGCACCCCAGCTTGGTCTGACGTGTCAGTGCTGTGTGGCCTGGGGGGCCACCCATAGCTGCAGTGCTAGAGAGTAGAGCCAAAGCTGCTCCATAGTCCCTGCCTCCCAAAGGGCTGTAAAATCCACAAGTAAAACGTTACTCTTGGTTTTGCAAGGGTTTTCTAGTTATTTAAGATGCTACATGTGGAGCTGAATAGTGTGAGTTTTCCCCCACTTTGGCTGTGGGTTAAAGGGTGCATGTCAGGGGTTTCACCCTGGATTTGGGCACACTGGAGCTTGCAGAGAAACAAGGACCAAAAGCCAGGTGTGCATGAACACTGGGATTGAGCAATTCTGCAGCCTTAAATTTGTGGGGTTGTACAGCTCTGCACAGTTACTGCTCTTGTGTTTAAACCCTCTCTGGTTTCCCTTCTCTCCCTGTTTTGCAGGCGATCCCAGGTGATTGAAAAGTTTGAGGCGTTGGATATTGAGAACGCAGAGCACATGGAAACAAACGTGTCGGGAGGCGCTGCCCTTTCCAGCGAGACGCGGCAGGGCAGGAGCGAGAAGAGGGTTTTCCCACGGAAACGGGTGAGCTGCTCAGCTGGGGTGGGGTTTGGAGGGTGGCACCTGGGGTCCTGCAGCCCAGGGCAGAGGGTTTAGCCCCAGGGTTTGTGCCTGGGTGTGGATCTGGAGTCGCAGGCAGCTCCTGCAGGAACCACGTGCTGTGCGTGCTCAGTGTCAGCAGGTTTGCCACTCGCTGCTCTGCTCCCCTGGCCCAGGTGTAGAGTGGGAAATCAGGCTGTCTTTTCTCCTTTCTCTGAAATACAAAGGCAAACTTCAGATCTGGGATCGGAGGACGCATCAGGATGGGGGGAAGTAACAAAAGAAACAGGCAGTTTTGAGAGTCCCAGATATGCTTGGATATATTGGGAACAAATCAATGCCTGAAAGGACAAAAAAATACATTGCCAGGGAAATGACACTTGTTCTGAGCCAGAGATGCCCCTTAAATAAAGCAGATTTGTGTGCCATGAGCCAAGAGAGCAGGACTCTGTCCTAGTTCCTGCACTGATCTGGGCTAACCCTGTTCACACAGGACTTCACCTGCGAAGGAGCAGCCGTGGGCTCCATCCTGGACGTGTCTGCATCTCCTCTGTCCCCACATCGCCGGGCAAAGTCACTGGACAGAAGGTCCACGGAGTCCTCTATGACGGTGAGCCAGCAGGGACATGTTCCCTGCCTTGGGGGAGGACATGAGAGGCCTTTCCCCAGTGGGTCCAGTCTGGACTCTGCTGCTTTCCTCATGGTCAGCATGTACGATGTGAGATACGATCAGATTGGGAGCAAGTTTTAGTGACCTGAATCAGATGTGACCAATCTGAGAGTCACAGGGGCTCAGCTGGAGAGAAGCCACACTTTTTGGCTGTTGCAGAAATTAAAGCACAGTCTTGCAAGGAGCCCTTTTCCATAAAGTACAGCAGCAGCTTGGGAAGCAGACCCCGTGTTTTGTGTGCTGTTTTCCCCTGGAATACCCAGTTTCGTCAGGGCTTTGTTTGACACTGATGCTGTAGGTCCCCCTGGAGGTGCTGGGGTCACCTTGCCTGGCCAGAGCCTCTCTTTGCCTTGTGCTGTCCCCCAGCAGAGGCTGCAGTAGGGTATTTCTAGCTCAGCAGAGAGTCAGTCCAATTTCTGGTCTTGGACCAACCACTAGGTCATGAGTCATGCATTTTCATAGAATCACAGAATCCTAGGATGTTTTGGGATGGAAGAGACCTTAAAGATCATCTCGTTCCAACTCCCCTGTCTGGAGGAGGGACACCTTCCACTCTCCCAGGCTCCTCAGAGAGCCAACACATGTCCCAGTTTTCTAATGCCACTTCCTTGATGTTTATGCTGTTGGAAGTGGGTGTGAGTGGGATGAAGGCTGCAAGCAAGGGCTGAGCCTGCCCTCCTGAGCTTTCCTCCCTTTGCATATTTCAAATGCTCACCAGACCTGGAGGCAAACAGTACAGAACAAACACAAAATACTCTCTTCTCCCTCACCACCCTTCTGCAGGGACAAAATAAATACACTTGCTAATCTCTCAGATAGATTACAGAGCTACTGTAAATACAAGTTTTGTGGGTAGGCAGTTTCTATTCAAGGACTTCTCAGAGAAATGCAGTAGCTTGGCGTTCCTGGAGCTTCTCATGTAGACTCATACAGCCACAAGAGTGAGGTTTAAGTTCTTGGTAGGAATAAAAAGATGCAAGAAGTGCATATGAAGTGGCAGTGCACATTATCTAGCAAAGGGATGAAAACCATGCAGGTTTAGATTAGGTATTGGGAAGAAATTCTCCCCTGTGAGGGTGGGCAGGCCCTGGCACAGGTTGCCCAGAGAAGCTGTGGCTGCCCCAGCCCTGGGAGTGTCCAAGGCCAGGTTGGAGGGGGCTTGGAGTAACCTGGGCTGGTGGGAGGTGTCTCTGCCTGTGGCAGAGGGTTGGAATGAGATGATCTTTAAGGCCCCTTCCAGCCCAAACCATTCCATGATTCTCTAATTCAGTGATTTACTTTACCTTGTGTTTTTGAGGAGCAGAACTGGGTTCCCACTGCCATGGAATCACTGAAATGTGGGATGTGCTGCCCCACAGCATAGGTTTGACTGAATGGTCTTCCAAACCCATTTCCATTGCTCCCCTTGGTGTAGCCAGTTTCAGACAGTGCAGCTGCATTTCACACACTGCTGTCCCTTTTCCTCCTCCACTCTGCAGCACGTGGAGCAGCTGGAAGAGCTCAGCCTCGAGGGAGTGAAAGCATTTCCACCACATCCTTCCCTGTGCACGGGCAGGGCTGGGAGGAAGGGCTGGCAGCACTTATCCCACGCTGTCTTACTTGCTTTTCTCAAGGATTTGACATCCCCATGCACCCACTTCGGAGGAAAGAGCAGGTGTTGTTTGGGTGGTGCAGGGCTCAGATTCCCTGTATTTCCAGCCTTGGGAACTCAGCCTGTTTTTAACCCTGCAGCCTTGCATCAACAGCACATAGTTTTTCTTTCATAATATATAATAGAGGGACAAAACTGCCTGAAGTCTTGCTAATTCCTGTTTCTCCTTCCTCTCTAATGCTGGTGGAGGAGTAGGAAATTGCAAGAGAAAATGGTAGGAAGGGAACAGCCTGAATATGCCATGCATCAGGTCTCTGCTCATCCTAGGTGCAAACATTTAGCCACCACACAGTGTAACGATCCAGTTTGGACTAGATAACCTTCAAAGGTTCCTTCCAGCCCACACTAATCTATGATTCTTTGAATTTTACTGTTGCTGGTCTCTTTTATTGCTGCACTGTGTTTTATCGAGTGGCTGCTGTTGCCTTCTGGGCACAGACACTTCTTCCCTCTCCTCTGATCCCTCTCTCCTTTCTTCCAGCCTGACCTGCTGAACTTCAAGAAGGGCTGGTTGACAAAGCAATATGAGGATGGGCAGGTGAGTCAGGGGGAGGCTCTGCCCTTTTGTGTCCACTCACTGCAACATCCCAGCTGTGCCAGCTGCACATGGAGCTGCTCTTGGCTCTGGCAGAATCCTGATGTCCCTGCTGGGTCAATCAGCCTTGGAGGGAGAACTGCTGGTCCTCTGTCCTTGGTGGGGGTTTCAGAGCCCCACAGGTGGATATTGTATCATGGGTTTCTAGGGAGCCAGGGCAGCTTGGATAGCAGCACTGGTTTCATGTTCCTGTCCTCTCTTTATCAGTCTCATCTCCCTTGCAACCCAGCGACCTCTTTGGTGTCAGTAATGGGGCTCAGGTAAAGTCTGCTGAGCTCTAGGGAAATGGCAAGGCCAGTAAATAAATAAATAAAATAAATGCCTCTAAGCTGGCACTGAAGGAAGCAGCTGGTACTGCTTTCCCACTGTTCCTGAAGGGATGTGGGATGAGGTGCTCCATCAGAGCCTGAGTGGTGGGCACTGATGCTGAGGCAGCAGGGATGGTCCTGGCCCTTTGGAAACTGCCCCTTCCCTGGATTTCCTTCCCTAGATTTCCTTGCCTGTTCGGGTGTCCCCTTCCTGTCGGGAGGCTCTCAGTGATGCTGGGTGTGGAGCTGGGAGGGGAGAGGTGTTAAGCTGCCTCCCTGCAGAGTCTCTGCTGGCTGACCCATGATGAGCCACTGTTTCCACTGGTGGGGAAGGAGCAGGATTGTAACTGCCCCATCTTGGTTGTTTCCTAGTGGAAGAAGCACTGGTTTGTGCTGACTGACCAGAGCCTGAGATACTACCGGGATTCGGTGGCGGAGGAGGTGAGTGACTTCCCATCGGTGTTCAACCCATCACTGCACCCAGGGGAGCTCCCAGTGCTCCCAAACTGCTCCTGGGCAGGCTGCCTTCCCAGATACCGAGGTCCTGGAGCATCACTCTTCAGGTCTTTGTGCTTCTCAGGGACCTGCTGTGCCTCCCTGCGAGCCCACTGAGCAATGGGACTGCAGAGCATTGCAGCTTTTTTTACCTCTCCCCTCTGCAGGCAGCTGACCTGGATGGAGAAATTGATTTATCCACGTGCTACGATGTCACTGAGTACCCAGTTCAGCGGAATTACGGCTTCCAGATCCACGTAAGGAGAATGTGGGGAGAAGGAGGAGTCTGGCTGCAGGACAGCTGGTGGGGGTGCTTGTTTGTGACACGGGAAACATCTCCCCAAACACCCAAAAAAGGCCACCCATCACCTTCCACAGTGCTCCAGAGAGCTGCAGCCTTGGGTCTGACAGCCAGTTTTTTGGCTGGGGAAGGAGAAAAGGGGAAGTTTTGTCTCAGCCTTAGGGTCTCAGGTAGGGCAAGATTAGCCTGGTTGCTGAGACATGTGAATTCCCACCAGAAGTATGCTGGGGAATGGAGGGGCTGGGTGTGAACTCTGGCCAGCAAGCAGTGCCCCAGCCCTGTGAGCTTGGGACTGGGTGCAGGGTGCTTTTGGGAGGGTGGGAAGGTGCTGATGGGTGCAATCTGCTGCCCTGAGCTGTTCCTCCCCTCTCCCCAGACAAAGGAAGGGGAGTTCACCCTCTCTGCCATGACGTCGGGCATTCGCCGCAACTGGATCCAGACCATCATGAAGCACGTTCGCCCCACCACTGCTCCTGATGTAACAAGGTAAGGGGGGAGTGCAGCAGCCCCTGCAGTTGTCTGGTTTGCTGTGCAGGAATAACTCTTCCTTCATCCCTTGTCTCTCCTCTTTCTGAGCCTGTCCCTGGAAGCTGCGGCTCTTTCTCACATCCCTTTCTCTGGGCGTAATTTGGATACGCTTTGTGGGGGCTCAGATATGCTGAGTTATTCTTACATGTGCAGATTTCCAAGAGGGTTGAAAATGTGGCTTTAATTTGTGCATAGGAATATGAAATACTGTTCCTATATCAAGACTCCTCTGGATTCCCACCAGGTATTGTGAAACCACTTGGATTCAGTTGTGCTGGGTTCCCCCTTTCCTCTGGCTACTGTTCAGCACGAGCTGCCCAGCCCCTCCACGGGTCACAGCAGCAGGAGCCCAGGGTTCAATTTAGAAGCTGTTTGGCTCTCATCTGTTTTAAACTCCAGCCAGCAAATCATCTTCCCTCCTCTTCTGATCTTCCAGAAGCTGCTGCAGCTCGTTCCCCTTACATGTTAGTAACACTGATGTCCCCTCCTGTGCCAGTGCCAGAGGAAGGGACCCCCTGTGTCACAGAGTACCTTCTGTGGGCACTTTTGTCTGTGGGTACAGGGTGTTTGGCCTCCTCACAGCTGACCCTGCTGGCCACACTCGTACAGGCCACCTCTTACAGGCTGTGTGGACATGGCCACACCAACTCCATTTCCTGTCCTTACCGTAGCTGCAGCGAGCAGGTTTCTACCAGGATTGTCCCCATGTTCATGGAATGGTTCTTCTCACCCAGTGCTGTCGACCTGGAGATGCTCCAGCCTCTCCTTCCCTGTTTCCCAGCCCTGCCCGAGCTCTGGTGAATCTCATGGGGGTCTCGGGGAAGCCACCTCTCTCCTCACTCCTGTGTATGTTTGATTTCCATGCAATCCCAGGAAAAACTTCTCTTTGAAACTATCCGTGCTGAAGCCCAGGTTGGAAAACTGTGTTCTCTCCTGTATTAACGTTCTGTGGTTTGTATATCTCGTGATTCACTGCATGCTCCTCCTTTTCTGCACCTCGGATGAGAAGCCCTGCAGTTTCCATTTATTTTTCTTTCTTTTCTTCCCCCCCTTCCTTTTTTTTGTTTTTTTCTTTAAATAAAAACCAGAGAGAAGGGAAGAAGCAACCTGGTCTTGACACTTGATTTCCCCACACTGGTATCTTCCGATGTGACTAGATATGAAGATGAAGACCAAGGAAATTTGAGGGGACTTCTCTGCCTTTAAAGAGCCAGATGTATTTATGGTTGCTCACAGGTTACTGCAGCACGATAGTCCTGTGCTCACTGTCTGCACCTGCTCTGAGCCCACGCAAAGTGGTTTCACTTGGCTTTCCCTCTGAGAGGGTCCAAGCGCAGGTCCCAGCTGGGCAGTAACTTGTTAACACTGCACAAACAGACCGTGAATCCATCCTGAGCTAGGAAAAGGGAATTGTGTGTGTGTGCTTCTGTCGTTTCCCACTGAGCTGGTTTGGGAAGGGGGAGAGGCTGGTGTGGGTTAGTCACGTTGCTGAGAAGTCCTGTGCTGTGTGTGCAGCAGGGCTGTGCTCACCCTGTGTGGGGTATCCCAGTGCATCCTGCCTGGCTTTGGGATGTCACTACATTCCACACCCAGAAGTGGCTTGTGAAGGGGGCTGCTGGAAAGCTGAAGGACAGGCTGCCCGAGGCTCACGATGGAGGGGTGGCACACGTTGGCACAGTGTGGGTGAGGTGTTAGGGGGATGTTAGTCTGGGTGCTTGGTGTGCCAGGAGAGCCAGTCCCACTCCTCACACTCCTGCAGCCCTTTGCCGTATCTCATTAACCTGCTGTTGTGTCTCCACTGAGCCAAGAGCACCTTTTCTTGGTTTCTCCAGCCCTAATGACTGTGTATATTGCTGTGTGTGTCAGCACCCAGCATGGGGAGCAGATGCTGCACTGCTGCCTGCCCTCAGCAGTGCCCTGCAGTCTGCAGAGACACTCATGACACTCTGCTAATGATCATGGGGCAAATAGAAAATACCCCCAAGAAGGCACTGGGTCCATATTTAGCTCACAGCCCTGGTGAGGCTGAGTTCCCCAGTGCTCCCCCAGTTCCCTGCAGCCTTTGTGTGCTTCTTGCCCACAGCGTGCTCAGCTTGCTGCTTGCACTGCTCCCACACCTGCCCCTATTAAAAAAAAGCCCTTTTATTTTGACCTATAAATAACACTGGGAGGCAAAGCCCCCCCCTCCCATGTGGTGTGAATTAATTTGTCTGGGATGGAGGAGATGGGAAGTGTTTGAACAGAATTAATAGCCATAGGGCACTTGCAGGAGATGAAATGAGAAAGTTTGGGTCAATCTTCTGAGTCTCTTGGCTCCCAGCGGCCGTTCCTCCACTCCCTGACACACATCCCATGCCCTCTGGAAAGCAGCAGAGAAGAAATGAGCTTTTGAGAGGTCACCTCTAGAAATGCTGAGATTCTTTCACATGGGATTTAGAGCAGCATAGTTTCTGTGTCCCAACACCATCCAAGGGGCCCCGGGACCCCCATTTTTTTCTAGTGCTCATCTCCATACTAAGGCTCCATCTCATCCCTGTTTTACTTCTTCAAAATGCAGCTGTAATCACTAACTGACTCCAGATTGAGAGCTTTGGAGTGGCTTTGGAGTCGTGGTTGAGGAGCAGTGATGTTTCATCGTGGTGGCTTTTGGGTTTATTTTATTAGCTGCAAGTGACAGCGCCGAAGAAAGAATTATCTCTGAGCTGGTTTTAGCCTGTAACTGCCAGAATTTCTCAAAACCCAGCTCTACTGAGCCTGTGGTTTGATGGTGGATGACAGTGCATCGGAAGATACTAGCCCGGGCCCCAGGCAGAGCCATCCCTTCTACTCCATCCTTTGTTTTGGGCATATGCACATCCATGAGGTTGTTGGCTGTGGGAGCTGGGGTGCCTTTCCGAGACGGGAGAAGCTGCGATGCTGCTGCTTTCCAGCTCTTCCAGAAAGCTTGTGGAGGCTGTGCTGGAGGCTGGAGCCCCCAGGGGGATGCTATGACTGGAGGAAGCAGGGAGAGCCAGGAGTCAGCCTGAGCAGCAGGGCAGTGCCACAGGAGACATCTCAGGGGCTTCAGATAGCAAAGAGGGTTCAGCAAGTCCCCCCCACTCCTTTGCAAAAGGCTTCCTCCACAGACTTAGCATACTGCTGTTTTCTGTTTCAGTTTTGATGTGCATGTTACAAGGCTGGCATGTCCACATTTAATAAGCTAATGCTGTATTATGGATTATCCATAGGTTGGAAACGGTATTGCCTTCCTGTATTAACTTTCCCTGCTTGATAAGTGTGTCTCCCCCCTCAACCCACCACCCTTTAACTCAGCACTAAAAATCATTCCTTGCTTGAGAAATCGACGTTTTCAGTGATTTCCACGGTGTGTTAAATAACTTGCTCTCCTTGCTGCACTGATCCCTGCGTGTACAGGATGCATCCTGATGCCAGGGGGCTGCCTGTGAGGCTGGGTGCCCTGGGAAGGTCTGTGCCTTCAGTGCAGATAGTGGCATGGAGAAGTTTTCAACCCATTAAGGTTTTGCCAAGATCGAAGGGAAACTTCCCCTTGTTTCCCGAGGCCTCTTGCAGCTGCTCTGTGCTTCTCCACCCCGCAGCTCCAAAGCCAGCCTGACTTTGGTGGGATTTGGTGGCATCCTCACTGCAAGCACGTGACTATGGCCCTGTCGACCATCAGGTGTGCATGGAGCCCCACAGCCACTGTGCTGGAGAAGCTTTCAGAGCCTCTTCCCCACTCTGGCAGCACAGTCTGGGGTCACTGCCTTGGCCACGGGCTGCTGCTGGGTCTTGGTCACTGGCCCAGATGCCGCTGCCAAGGAGGAGCCCAGGTTGGGATCAGCCACTCTCTGGGGGCTCGGGTGTCTCAGGAGCAGCTGGGACCGCTTGCACCGAGGCTTTGCACACCAGCACGACCTTGGGGAAGGGCAGCAGAAGCTCCTGTGTCTGAGAGGCCACGGGAGATGGAGGGGCAAAGGGGCGCCCACATGGCATTGGCTTGGCCTTCCAGCAGCCCCTTTCCACCTGGCTCTCAGAGGCATGCATGGGAGCGCCTGGCTGTCTCCAGCACCCACTGACACTTTCCTTCACCCTCTCTCTGTCCTCACAGCTCGCTGCCGGAAGAGAAAAGCAAAACAAGCTCTTCCTTCGAGACCGGCCCAAAGCCGAGCGAGAAGCCGGATGCAGAGCAAGCCGAGCTGGACCCGGAGCAGAAGCGGAGCCGTGCTCGGGAACGCCGGCGAGAAG
Organism: Campylorhamphus procurvoides; assembly: GCA_013396655.1. NCBI lineage: Eukaryota > Metazoa > Chordata > Aves > Passeriformes > Dendrocolaptidae > Campylorhamphus > Campylorhamphus procurvoides. The sequence continues at coordinate 603,259 of WBMV01006984.1, forward strand.
GGCGGTCCAAGACCTTTGACTGGGCTGAATTCCGCCCCATCCAGCAGGCCCTGGTGCAGGAACGTGCAAACGCTGCTGACTCCTCCAGTAGCAGCTCGGCCGCCTTCCCCAGGGACACCGGTGCCACCGACACCGACCCGGGGGAGCTGGAGCGGGAGCGGGCCCGGCGGCGCGAGGAGCGGCGCAAGCGCTTCGAGATGATCGATGCTGTGGACGGGGCAGGGTCAGAAGAGGCGCTGAGGATGGAGGTGGACCGGATCCTGCCCGTCCCGGCAGACCTCAAGCCGCAGAACGTGCACGTGGAGATCGAGCAGCGCTGGCACCAGGTGGAGACCACCCCACTGCGGGAGGAGAAGCAGATCCCCATCACGCCCCTGCACCTCGCCCACACCGAGGACAGGGACGAGGGGCTGACGAAGCAGCACCTGACCACGCTGCTGGAGAAGGAGGTAAAGGGGTGTGTGGGGTACAGCTGTCTGCCCAAATGGCCTTCAGGCTGCAGCAGCAACTGTAGGAAGTCTGGGATAGGCTTAAAAAAAGCTGCATTTATTACTGCCTTGTAGTAACAAGAAGTAGGGATGGTGTAGGTCCGCTGGGAGCTGGCAGGGCACAGATCCATGTCCGTTCCAGTTCAGCTCTGCTGGCAGCTTTCAAGTTCCCACGGTTGCAGAATGGGCTGTTCTTACAGCCTGGTACTTCCTTACCCCCTCCCAGACAACGTAGCCTAATTTGTGTTGGTTGAAGGCACCCTATCTAATGAGATGGGTAAAATGGGGGTGTATCAACCAGACCCCAAATTCAAACTTCTAGTCCTGTGTGCCTCTTCAGCTGTAGTAGAGATTTGTGTCTGCAGTTACGGACTGCCTTGAGTTGTAGCACACGCCACAAAGGTTCCCTTTCTGTGAAGCTGACATCAAACAGTCTTACAGTTTTAGTTAAGAAAAGGAGGAGACAGCTCACTTGGAAGTGGTCCATGTCTGGGATAACAAAGGTGGTTGTTTGTTGGGATTAAGGTGTATTAGCGGGAATGAAAGGGGTGCAGGCATGGAGCAACCAGGAGTATTGCTGAGGTGAACTGGGCAGGGATTTGCTGGGATCATGCCCAGCACGAGCTGGTACCGTTCATCCTTTGCCACAGTGAGCTTTACGAATTACACTAATGCATAACTTAATCATTTCAGGGGGGAGGGATTTTTCCTGGCAATATGAAATCCGCATCCCAGAGCAGAGCAGAGCAGCGGTGCCATCCAAAGCCCTGTTCATTCTGCTCTGTGTCCACCTCCAAGCCACCTGTTCCTTATGGCTGACCCCCTGCCCACTCCCTGGACTCTGTCTCTGTTTGTGTCCCTCCAGCTGGAGCAGAAGCAGAAGGAGGCCCTGGAGCTCCTGGAGCAGAACAGGCACCTGCAGGACCAGCTGAAAGTGGCGCTGGGCCGGGAGCAGAGCGCCCGGGAGGGCTACGTGTTGCAGGTAGGAGAGCAGGGAGGAGAGAGAGATCTGCCTTCCTGTGTGCCCGAGGGGATCCCTGGTGGGCTTCAGTCTGGGACGTTCATGGGGACATCCTGGGTGACACAGAGATGTGGACCACTGAGCAGGCTCTGAGAGATTTGACCTTCCTGCAGACATTGCTAATTCTGTAGCTTTACCAGAATCATCTACTTAACAAAACCTGTGATCTGGGGTGGGGTAGGAGGTACCATTACCTATTGGTGTACCTGAGTGAAGACAAAAGACAGCCATGGCAGGGAGATGGGACCTCAGCTGAGTCCTTCTGATCCATCCCATACTGTGTTTGCCTCTGCAACAGCTGTGTCCCCCTTTCTGTGCCCCACATATTCCCCTCAGGACGTGGGGTGCACAGTAAAGCTTCCCAAGTATCCTGTAGCCCAGCAGTTGCCCCTGGCTGGGAATTGTGTGAGTTACACAGGCAAACACTGCACACGCAGGAATATCTCCTGGGCACGTGCCCTGCAGCCAGAGTGAGATTTGCCCTGGGACAACCTGGTGTCTTGGACCACTTTGGTGGTTTCTTCTGTTACAAGATGCCTTTCCTCAATTAAGCTTAGAAATGTGTTTTGGAGGATCTGGCAGAAGAGATAGGATGGTCTCTTGAGAAGCCTTTTCTCCCGTCCTTCAAACAAAGCAAACTTTTCCCAACCCTTCCTTTGGGAACACCCATGCCCAGAGGAGCTGTGACACACACAAGCCAGTTTCTGCCTGCTGTCGTGGGTCCAGAGTCCTGTTCTGTGCAGGGGCAGCATTTTCACTTGCTCAAATCTACGTGACCAAACCAGCTGTGGATCAAAGTGCCACATGCGTGGCCGAACACTGCGCTCCTGTGGCAGGTCGACACCAAACCTTAAATCCTTGTTTCTCACAGGAAAATTTCCCCTGAAGAAGATGCACAGGCAGTGGAACCCACCCCAGGTGGGGGTCATCTTGCCTTCCTTGCCCATGATCTCCCGGGAGGAGTTATTAATTCATTTATTTCTGGAGTCTCTGAGCTGACAATGCCTGCTTGGAGGAGTTCCATTTTCACTTGGCAGTGCTGGAAGAGTAACTAACTCCCACTTCCCTGGGGCAAAGGCATCTGACCTCCTGAAGCATGGAAAAAATCAGGGAATGGGGGTAAAAGCTGGATGCTGAATCCACCATCAGATTGGCTGTGCTGAAGTTGGCCATAGCACCTCAGTGTGAGGAGGGGTGGCAGGAGGGGAAGTCTGCAGACAGGCTGAGCAAATCATTGCTGCAGTGACCCAAAGTTGGACCTGGAAGTTGGAGTGGATTTTTGGAAGGGTTGAAGGATTTTGCCTGCTCCAGTCTGATTGTTCTGGGGATTTCCCTTGTGTTTCCTGGGAGCCAGAGGGATTAACATCCTATTGTAGAAGGGAGTAACCCTACCAAACCCTGCTGTGGAGTCACTGAGGAAATTCTGCAGCCCCAGACTGCAGGCAAACGTCACAGCATTTTTTTGGACAAACCCTCAGAATTTCATGTGCCCCCACCTCCATCATGCCCAGTTTCAGGGAGGTCCCTCTGTTGTCTAAGGGGAGGGGTGGTGGAGGAGCCTGACTGCTGCCAGCCCATCCCTCCTGAGCTGCCTGGGGGGCACCAAGCCCATTTCACAAGGCAGCCACTGACACCCACCCCATGCATGTGCCGTGCACTGAAGCCTCTCCGGACTCGTGTAACCCCTCTCTTGCTCTGAGCTTCCTCGGGACCCCAACTTAGATCCCTGCTGGGAGGAACACTGGGGGCTCCTGCTCCCCACAAAGGGAGCAGAGACATCCCCCAGCTCCAGCCATGGTGGGTGGGAGGGGGCACGTACTAACCAGTCCCAGGCGGATGTTCTTGCATGTTTTTGGTGTAAAGCATGAAATTTAACTTAACATAACTGAGTGTCACATCTGTGGGCTTTCCTTATCAGCAACCAGAGTACAGCAAGGCAGGCCAAATTCCCAGGCTTAACGCTGTGCTTCTCTCGCCTCTTCCTGTCTGTGTATTTTTTATTTTTTTTAAAGATACATAATTTCTGTCGCCTTTTGCATGACGCTTTCTGTGAGTTTTCTTTTTGCATGCTCCATTGCTTTGGTTTGAATCTCACAAAGGTTGGTTTCTTTCATTTTTACATTCTCATCACACCTCTTCCCTCCCTCCACTTGTCGGGCTTTTTATTTTGTCCTTTGTTGGTTTATTTTATTTTGCAGGTAGAAAAATTAGATCCTCCCTAGCCTTAAGCTGTAGTGTAACAGCACCTCTCTAATGCATTGAGCAGCCACTCAGTCCTGTTCTGCAGGCACAGAAATGACATCGCCACCGCAGCTGGCCCGTGTCCCTGCACTTGGGTGGGATGTGATGTCATTTGCTGTCACCTCACTTTCTGTTGTTGCTTTTGGTTGGTAGGACTGTGTTACCTGAACTGTGCACTTTTTGTTTCACAACCAAACAAACAAACCTGCTTAAAAAGAAGCAGTTCCTTTCTCCTTCACCTTGTTCCATCCCCTCCTCCTCCTCATCCTTCCCATTTTTTTCTTGTCTGTCCGTCTTTGTTTTACTGCTGGTGTTTCTGTTTCATTGTTTTTTGGTTCTGTTTGAGTTTGGGTTTATTTTTATTTTCCTTTTAGCCTGTTACTGTACAGCTGTTTTGATGTTGTGGTCAGTGTTTTCTGTTACTGGAAAGCAGTCGTTGCTCATTAAAAAAAAGAAAAAAAAAAAAAAAGGAAAAAAGTTGGTTAAACAAAGCAAATTGTGCCAAGAATAAATCATCCCAATTGGAGCATGTGGGTAGCAGCCAAATCGCTGCGAGGAGCTTTTCCATGGCCTGCCTGGCCAGAGGTGTGACACTCAGAAGGGAGAGCCAAGAGTGTTACTAATCTAGTATTTAATCAATTTTTTTAAGACCGAGGTGGCCGCCTCGCCATCAGGTGCCTGGCAGAGGCTCCACAAAGTCAACCAAGACCTCCAAAGCGAGCTGGAAGCCCAATGCCAGCGTCAAGAGGTGATCAATCAGCAGATTCAGTCGCTGAAGCGCAGCTACGCCGAGGCCAAGGACGTGATCCGGCACCACGAGGCTGAGATTCAGAGCCTGCAGGCGAGGCTCAGTAACGCGGCGGCCGAGCTCTCCATCAAGGAGCAGACCCTGGCCAAGCTCAAGAGCGACCTGAGGAGCGAGAAGGAGAAGGCCAAAGAGCAGCTGGAGGAGTGGCAGCACGGCGAGGCCGCGCTCAGCTCCCAGCTGAAGGCCAGCGAGCAGAAGCTAAAAAGCGCAGAGGCTCTGCTGCTGGAGAAGACCCAGGAGCTGCGGAACCTGGAGATGCAGCAGGCTCTGCAGAGGGACCACCAGAAGGAAGTGCAGAGGCTCCAGGACAGGATTGCAGACCTCAGTGGGCAGCTGAACGCCAGCGAGCAAGCGCGGGTCCTCATGGAGGAGAAGCTGCAGAAGAACTATGAGGCTCTTCTGGAGAGCTGCGAGAGGGAAAAGCAGGTTTTAATACGGAGTCTGAAGGAGATGGAGGACAAGGCCAACGAGTATGAGAACCAGCTGCAAGACAGCGAGCAGCAAATGGAGATTCTGCAGAAGGAGAAGCTGAGCGCCAAGTTTGAGGGCAGCGAGCTGGTCCACCAGCTGGAGGAGCAGCTGGTGATGAAGGAGGCCAGCATCCAGAAACTCGCCGAGCACATCAAGGAGCTCGAAAGGGAGAGGGATCAGATCAAATGTCGGTTCCAAGAGCTCATGAATCAGGTTGCCGAGTCGGATAACGAAGTTGCGAAGCTACAAGCAAAGTTGAAAATGGAAGAGACCAACTACCACAACCTGGAGCAATCGTTTGAGCAGGTGTCAGATCAGTTCCGGGGGGTGCAGGAGGTGCTGAAAGAGAAGGAAGAAGAGCTGAGACATGTTAAGGAAATGCACTTGAGAATTGTGGAGAAGAAAGATCAAGATCTCAGTGAGGCTTTGGTTAAAATGGTTGCTTTAGACAGCAGTTTAGAGGAGACAAAAGTAAAGCTAAAGGCCAAGGAGGAGGCTTTAAAGAAATTAGCTAGTGTGGGCACAGGTCTGTGTGCTGAGGAGGCAGAAGACCTTGGCCCCAGTCTTGAGGCTGATGAAAGTCATCCCTCTCAACTGGGGCAGGCTCTGCAAACTCAGGATGTCCTGCCAGCTCTGACTTATGCACTGAAGGAGGAGGAGGATGAGGTTCTTGAGACCAGCCAGAGGCAAGTGGAGGAATTTGGCTCCCCATCCAAAGCTGTAGAGCTCCAGGACCAAGAGTTGGTTCAGAAAGCCTTAACAAAGCCTGATGTGGGACTCATGGGGGCCAAGAGGCAAAGGATCCGTTTCTCGAGCATCCAGTGCCAAAAATACATCCATCCAGATGGAATAGAGAAAAACTGGACCAGCAGTACCTCTTCAGACACGAGTCAGGACAGATCGCTGTCTGAGGAAAGCATGTCCTCAGAGCCAGCTCTGGGCTACCCCTCGTCGGGGACAAGTGACTCTGAGACTTACCTCTCCATCATCCATTCCCTGGAAACCAAACTGTATATTACAGAGGAAAAACTCAAAGATGTAACGATGAAGCTTGAAAGCCAGCACGGCCATAACCAGGAGACGCTCATCGCCCTCCACCACCAGTGGGCCAGCACGGAGTCCCAGCTGCGGGAACAGCTTCAGACCAGCTTGTCCCAAGTCAATGCTTTGATCTCACAGCTGGAGAGTGAGAGGCAGGAAAAGTTCAAGCTCATAGAAAGTCACGTCAGCGAGCTGGGAGGTTTCCAAATGAAAAACAATCAAGCGCTGACTTGCTTAGAGAAGTGCAGGGAGCAACTAAGATCCTTGCCCAAGTCAGAGAAGGAAAAAGAGGGTGATTTGTTCCTTGTTACTCTGTCCAGCATGGAAACAACCTTATCAAACGCGATCCAAGCCTTGAGCGGGGCGCCAGTCCCACTGGAGTATCAGCAGAGTGAAAGCCTTATCAGGGAAAGCCCTGCTCCAGAAGGAGGGGGGTTGGCAGAAGAGGACCATGTCCCCAAGGAGCAGCAAGTGGAAGTGTTTGACGCCAGCCAGCTGAGATGGCTTTCTGAGAGGGTGGCATTTGAGGCCTCTCTCATCAACCAAATAGCAGAGTCTCTGAAAAATGCAAGCTCTGAGATAGGGCAGCTTCTGAGAGAGATCCAGGGAACAGCCGAGCTGGTTCTGTTGGAGCCGGCAAGTGTTTCTCATACAGCAGTCGATTTGGCCGGTGTCCTATCTAAGAAGCTGCTGCTGGAAGGGGAGTTCTGGAGCCAGGTGGAGGAGCTGAGAGCACACTTGAGCACCAGAGAAGGAGAAGCTGAGGGCAAAACAGAAACAAGTATGGGGGTTTCCCAGTGTTTTCTCAGTGCTGTAGCAGATGCTACATTGATCAAGGCAGAACTTGGGTTTGTCGCACAAAAAATGAGAGAATCTTTTCATCAGAGGTTAAAAACAATTGAAGAAGACCTCCATAACACCAAAACAGCTCTCCAGCAGCACAAATGCATGTTGGAGGAGATCATCAAAGCCTACAGGACTCCTGAGTTTGACAGAGTTATGCACCAGATTTCTGAAGCACTTGAAATACAGAAAGATGCTTCAGAAAGAACCCAAATCTCCTGGGATGTGAACCGTACCAGGATGATGCCGTGCCAGGAATTGGCCAAGGTGGAGGAGACTGGCAGCATGCCAGACCGTAGTAGTGGAGCTCTTGTTTCCATTCAGGAAGATCTTGCCCAACAACTAAAGGACAAATCCAATGTTCTGAAGGAGATATCTGTTGCCTTACTCTCTCTGCCTCCCGAGGAGGCAATGAGAGACTGTCAAAAGCTCCTGAAGATATCCCAGGGTCTTTCCTACCATTCGTGCATGGGAGACCTGGGGCGGTATTCCTCTTTGTTAGTCCACGATGCAATTGTTCAGGCTCAGGTTTGTTACGCCGCTTGCAAAGTCCGGCTGGAGCACGAGAGGGAGATGAAGTCCTACAAGGAGTCCTTGCAGAGCATGGATGTGCTGTGCCAGGAGCGCGTCAAGACGGTGTCTCTGCTGCGGGACGAGTACGAAGAGTTGCTCAGGAAGCAGCAGGGTGAGTACAGCGAGGTGATCTCCATGCTGGAAAGGGAGAACGCTGATCTCAAGGCAAAGGTGTCCCAGCTGGACAGCCAGCGGAGGCTCCTGGAGGAGGAGGAGCATAAACACAGCAAGAGCTTGAGCGAGCTCCAGGGCCGCTACGAGGAGGAGATCCGGAACGTGATAGAGCAGCTCAACAGGACAGAGGATGCTCTGAAGGCCGAGAGGACTGAGGGCCTCAGCCAGCTGGATGCCATTGTCCGTGACAAGCAGAACATGGAGCGGTATCACCTGGAGCAGATGCAAACGCTGGAGGAAAAGTTCCAGGCCAAGATCAAGGAGCTGCAGGTCATCCACGGCGAGGAGCTGCAGGCACTGCAGGAGCACTACAGCCAGAACCTGCAGCGCCTGCAGGAGACCCTCGATGAGTACCAGAGGCAGCACCCAGAGGTGTCCCCTGCGGTGGTCCCGGGAGGTGGGGACACCTGGGTGGCTGCTGAGGCAGGTGGCACCGGGCAGGACCCCAGCAGTGACCTGGACTCCATGCACGGGCTGAGGGAACGCATCCAGGAGCTGGAGGCCCAGATGAACGTCATGAGGGATGAGCTGGAGAACAAACATCTGGAAGGGAGCGCTTCCACCTTGAGGGAAAAATACCAGAAAGACTTTGAAAACTTAAAGGTCTTGATATGTTTAACACTTTATGCTTTCTGCTGCTGAGTGTGTGGGAGGGCACGTGTGGTCCTGGGGCTCGCTTGCTGAACAAAGGGGCATCCCCCTAAAGAGCCAGTGTGCCAAAGCAAGCCCCCTGGTTTTAAACAGGCCTCTGTAAAGCCTGGTGTCTCCTTTTCCCCATGCTGGGGTATTCTAAATGCATTGCTGAGGGCTTGGGAGGGTGGATTTTTGGAGGTGGTCTCTGCATGGAGAGGGAGAGCTTCAAAGCAGCTTGATAACATCATGCTCTCCTTCAGCAGGAAGACCACAGTGTTTCTCCTCGTACGTGAGGCCTACATTTTGTTTGTGACTTCCCTTTAAAAGCATTCCTCAATTCTGTCTTTCCCAATCTGATCAAATTTCCAGTCTGTCTCTGCTGCCTTCAAAAACACAGGACGAAATGGAAACTTGATGCTTTCAAAATATATGTTCCTGGGGAAAGTAGCTGCAAACAGATGCCAAATGGGGTAGCAAAGCAAAGCTCCTCTGCAGGAGGCTGCGAGGACCCTGCAGGTGTTGGACACAGGGAGTGTGTACACAACAAACAGTGCACAGTTACAGGACACCCAGGTGAGGTGCAGAGAAACCCACTGGCAATGAAATGCCACCGTTCCGACTGCTCCACCAGTCAGACTGGCTGTAAAACTGGCCAGAGATGGTCCAGCATCTGAAAAAAAACCCCAGGTTTGGTGTTTTGCTTTTCACAGGAGAACATTCCCAATTAGGAAGTGAGTTTAGGGTGGTAGAGGACTCCAGCAGCACCAAGAGAGGCTGCCAGGTTGAACAGGAAACTAAAAGGGCAGCGATGCAGAGGCTGTGCTGGTGAGGCTTTCACAGAGCAGTTGCCTTCAGAGGCAGAAAAATGTGGGAGAATTTGCTTTCAGCCATGAGATCCAGCACACATTTGGGCTGGAGGTAAAGCATGGCTCAGCTCCAGCCAAAACCCAGTTGTAGCCCAGTAAGAGCAGTAGTTCTGTTGCATCCCATCAGAGTGAAGGGGTGGTGGTCACCAAATGCTCCTCCATCATTACTTAGGAAATAAAATCCCTCCTTGATGCCCTGCTCAGGCTTCACACTGACAGAGGGCAGGGTTAGACAGAATACTGGGGGGAAAATCTTCCCTGGGAGGGTGGGCAGGCCCTGGCACAGGTTCCCAGAGAAGCTGTGGCTGCCCCAGCCCTGGAAGTGTCCAAGGGCAGGTTGGATGGGGCTTGGGGAAGGTGTTCCTGCCCATGGCAGGGGGTTGGAACCAGATGAGATTTAAAGTCTCTTCCAACCCAATTCCCAACTGTGATTCTATGAGATACAGGTTTGTACATGTTCAAATCTCCTGGATTTATAGCAATGCATTTACAATACATCAAATAGTGAATCTACAGCCAGACCTACAGAGGAGTGTTCACCTTTTTCCCCCAATATTAGAGGTGTTTGAAGAGTTGGGCTCTGATCCTTATGGATCCCTTCCAACTGAGCATATTCTATGATTCTGGATGTAGTGAAGAATCCTGCAGAGCTGCTCTGTGCTGCTCCAGTCAGCCAAGTCCAGACAGGTTCTGCCACTGAGTTTGGAGTTTTAAAAAAACCTAAAAACCAGACTGAGAAAGTGAAGAATACCTTGGGATTAAAACTTAAAGGGGAGGGGTAAAACCACCAAAGTTGAAAACTGGGAATGAGGATGGCAGACGTTAAAGAGCATTAGACAAGGAAGGGATGCTGAGGATGTATTTTAGTGAGGGTCAGTGGTGTTGGACTGTCCCGAGCAGTTTGTTACTGGGGGAGTGAATTTGTCCCTTTAAAATTTCCCATGGGGTTCCCAGAGGTCCCTGGGTGACAGGTCTCACTTCCCCTGGAAAACACCAATGTTAATCAAGCAGGAATTCATTAAAATCGAGGACTAAAGTCAGCCTGTGACGCTAAGAAGGAGAAAAGCCCGGGACAGTGCTTGGCATCAGGTTTGTCCCAGGCTGTCTGATGGGGCTCAGCACCTTGTCCCCAGCATGTGCCCCCTTATCTGCTCATGGCTTGGGCCTGCCTGTGGCTTTGCTGGTGCTGCCTCTGTCCTGTGGCCGTGTGTCCATTGGGGATCCCCCTGTGCTTGGGCTGGCAGCTGAGCTGGGAACAGGCTTTGGCATTTGTCTGCTGCACAGGCAGGAATGGGGTCTGTGCCAGGGGCACAAGGGCCAGGCTGGAATTCAGGATCTCAGCCCTGACTGCTGGGGGTCGTGGCCATGTCCTGGCCTGAGTTCACTCCCAATAGTTCAAACATCAAGTAATTGCCCCTGCGGTGTTTGCAGCAATACTCAGTTGGGAATTAAGGTGCTGTTGCTGTCACATGTCATCTGCTTCCAGCCAGAGATGGCTGCTTAAAACCAGGCATTGAAAAGAGAGAGAAGGGGCACAGAAGGCTTTTTTTTGTTGTTTTTTTGACATATATTTGCACTCCCCACCTGGGTCTGCCCCCAGACCTGCCCTGTGCTTCCCTTTTACCGGAGCTGTCAGGGGTCAAGCAACTGAAGCAATAAACCTGACCTTGCAAGGTCCATCCTCCCCCATGGCTGGGGAAGGAGAAGATCCATGATGGACCTTGGGAGCTGACCCACCTTCTGGCATGTGGCTCCTGGTGGGCTCACCCCTGCTGTGACACCGGCCCTGCACTCCTGGGCAAACCCCTTCCCCTCGTCCCTTTGCAGGCAACATGTGAGAGGGGCTTTGCAGCCATGGAGGAGACACACCAGAAGAAGATTGAGGACCTGCAGCGGCAGCACCAGCGGGAGCTGGAGAAGCTGCGGGAGGAGAAGGATCGCCTGCTGGCAGAGGAGACAGCTGCCACCATTTCAGGTATGGGGACACTTCAGAAGGTCCCCCACAGCAGGGCAGCTACATGTCGATGGGAACACAGGGAAGATGTTTGATCCACAGAGGAGCAGAGCAGGGATGGGATGAGGGCTGGGTGGGGAGAAAAGGGAGATGGGAAGGGGCTGGTGTGGGAAAGTTGTGTTGGATGGAGGTCCATCCCTGGGTCCTTACCCAGGTTTGGTGCCCCTCTCTTTGGCTGGTGTGTGGGCTGATCTGTTTTCCATTCCAACTCAGAAAGGCATTAGTCATTCCTGTGGTTAATTTATTGCCAGTTCCACACTGAATTCATTCTTCAGTGCCCCAGGGAATGTTAAAAGAGTGGAGCTCAGGGTCTCTGCATTAGGAGTCCCACAATGCAGGAAACAACATGTAAGCTGGACAGTCATTTGGATTGTATGAAAAAGTGGGATTTGCAGAACCCTGAACACACACTGAAGGGGCTGTGATGCAGCAGGAGGTTCGCTGGGATCATTAGTGTTTTGTTCCTTTAGAAACAAAAGTCAAAACCCCATCCCTTGGGTGGAGGGTGCTGGGTGCTAACGCTGTGCTGCCCATCCATCCCACACAGCCATCGAAGCCATGAAGAACGCGCACCGGGAGGAGCTGGAGCGAGAGCTGGAGAAGTCCCAGCGCTCCCAGATCAGCAGCGTCAACGCCGACATCGAGGCCCTCCAAAGGCAATACCTGTAAGACCATCACTGTCCTCAGTCTGTCGCTGTCTTGCAGGGAGATCCTGTGTGTGGGAGACTTTTCTCTCCCCTCTGATATTGGCAATGAGTTGGGGCAGACCTGCCATTGCAGGGACCTCTTCCTTCCCCACCAAGCTGCACCCACTAGAACGTCCTGGTTGCCCATAATCTTTCAGTCTCCAGGTCAGTGTTCCCACAGTACCCAAATTCAGCTGCTTTGTGGTCACCAGAAGCAGCAGATGTGCAGCCATGGTGCTGCTTTCGATGCAGCTGCAGCAGGAGGGTCACACACCAAATCTGACAGGCGAGGAGGAAGCAGTGAGATTTTCGTGGCAAGGCTGTCCAGCTGTGGGTGCTGAGCAGAGCTTGATACTTCTGTATAAAGATGTGCAGATGTGTAAATACACAGAGTGCCCAGAGCAAACTTAAATTTACAGCTGGGAATTGGGTTGGAAGGGACCTTAAAACTCATCTTGTTCCAACCCTTCCATTAGACCAGACTGTTTCAAGCTCCATCCAGCCACAGCTTCTCTGGGCAACCTGTGCCAAGGCCTCACCACCACCACAGGGAAGAATTTCTCATAGGTAGATTTTGATAGATCTCAGCTCAGTTTGGTGTCAACCTGAGGAAGTCCTGCCACTTTAACCTCTGGGAGAATGACCTCCCATCCCCTTTGGTGCCCAAGCACTGCTCTGCTGCCAGGATGGGGAAAAGTTGACTCGCTCTGGGCTTGAGTTTTTTCCCCAAGGGAGTGTGAAATCCTCATCCTCAGTGTTGGGATGTCCCAGGATGCTGAAGGAAGACTGGGCACGATGGGGGGGGTGTGTGTGGAGAGGACACTCCCCAGCGTGTGTTCCACAGGGAGGAGCTGCAGTCGGTGCAGCGGGAGCTGGAGGTGCTTTCGGAGCAGTATTCACAGAAGTGTTTGGAGAATGCCCACCTGGCGCAGGCGCTGGAGGCTGAGAGGCAGGCCCTCCGCCAGTGCCAGCGGGAGAACCAGGAGCTCAACGCCCACAACCAGGTGAGGGTCCCTGCCCTGCCCGGGGCAGCTGGGACGGGTGACATCGGGCTCTGCTCCGAGCGGCGGCCGTGCTCCCCTTCCCACAACACCTCTCCTCGTCTTCCCAGGAGCTGAATAACCGCCTGGCTGAAGAGATCACACAACTGCGGAGCCTGCTGATGGGGGAGGGCGGGGGAGAGGCTGCTGGGTCGCCTCTCACGCAGGGCAAGGACGCCTATGAGCTGGAGGTGAGCTCTGCCACAGCTGTGCCGAGGGGCACGTGGGTGGGCACAAGTGCTGTGGCCCCTCAGAGCCATCCTGGGTCACTGTCACAGCCATCTGTCCCTCCCATACCGGGTCAGCACTGTGCATCGTGGGCTGCAATGGGGCCAGGAGTTTTTGGGGTCCTGAATTTCCCTTCTCACCATGTTGAGTGAGACAGTTGCTCTTCCTTCTCCAGCCCCTGCTTGTCCCTGGGGTCCAGTCCATGCAGCAACTGAGGGCTGTGCAGGGAGCACGCCAGTGGTGCAAGGTTGGGGAAGTTCCCAAGGGATTCAGGAGGAATTTTCTTGCATCAGAAGATGGGTGAACCAGAGGCTTTGTGGAGCTGAGCCTCCAACCCTGGCTCACTTGTCACCGGGCATAGTGGTCGAGCATCTCGGGATCAAACTGCGTTTGCTTGGGTGGAAAACATGCTGGTTTTGTTCCCACAGGTCCTGCTGCGGGTCAAAGAGTCTGAAATCCAGTACCTGAAGCAGGAGATCAGCTCCCTCAAAGATGAGCTGCAGACAGCACTGAGGGTAATGCCAGGGATGGTTCTGCAAATCCTCTAACTGTGCTCTGCTCCTGCGTGTGTGTGTGCTTAGATTTCAGCCCACTTACCCCCAGATTTGAAACAATATTTAATTTTCCCCCTGAATGGAATTCAGTACCCATTTTGCTGTCATCAGTAAAGCACTCCACTGTGACTGTATCAATTTAGGACTTAGCCCACAAAGGAGACAGTGTGGGAAAACATCCCCTTTAGAGCGATTTCCCCATTTTCTGTCACATCAAATCAGATTTAAATGGCAAAAATAATCACTGTCAGAGATCTTCCCAGCCTCGCAGCAGTGGATCTGGTTTGTTCTGGACAAGCCAAGGCCATTTCTGGGAATTCAGCTTGAATTCTGTGTCTTGGCTAAAATCAGAAGCCACAAAGAGCCCTGTAGCTGAGGGGCTGCGTGCACGGGCAGCACTGTGTGACCCCCCAGTCCCGTGTCGCTGTTGGAACCTTCCAGGGTGTGTGTTGCCCCAGCCAAGCATTTCTCCTGCTGCCAGCTCTTCTTCCATTGGCATTTGCCAAGCTCCTCTTCGGTGCATCCACAAACCCCTCGGCTCCAGCTGTCTGTCTGGCTCCATCGGGTTGTTCTTGTTCCCTTGCCAGGATAAGAAATACGCCAGCGACAAGTACAAAGACATCTACACGGAGCTGAGCATCGTGAAGGCCAAGGCAGACTGTGATATCAGCAGGTTGAAAGAGCAGCTGAAGGCAGCCACAGAAGCTCAGGGAGAGAAATCCCCTGTGAACACCACTGTATCGGGATATGGTCAGTCCTCCTCCAGCAGCTCTAAGTAGTCCTGGGTGCCCTGAGCTAACATGTGCACCCTGCAGTAGTGGGTCTGAGCGTAGGACTTGGCCTTCCAGCCCACAGATGGGAAGCTGACGGGCTTTGAAAGCCTTCTGGCATTTTGCATCAGTGAAATCTCGTGATGCAGCAGGGGCAGAGACCCCCAGAAGCCCCTCTGACCTTAGGGCAGCACTGCTTAAGCCAGGCTCTTCAGGACACTTGCCTGGGCTGGGAGGGCAGATGAGCCCCAGCCCTGTCCTTGCAGGAGTGCAGGGGGCACCAGGCTAACCCCACTTCTTTTGCTTCTTCCCAGATATTATGAAATCAAAAAGCAACCCTGATTTCTTGAAGAAAGACAGATCCAGTGTTAGCCGGCAACTAAGGAATATCAGGTCAAAGGTGAGCTCAGATCTCCTGCCCAGTGGGATGGGAATGGGGAATGCCCACATTACTCTCCAGTGGGGGTCCCAGGTGGGAAGAAACTGGTAGGGGAAGAAAACTGAGAATTTCTCAGTCACTAGTGCTAGCCTGGATGGTCTTTGAGTGTGAAAGGACTGACTGTGCAGCCAGGCAGGGCCGGATCCCCCGCTGCTGACCCTGCTGAGAGGGAGGTGTGAAGCTGCTCCGTGCTTGGAAAAAAAGATGAAGTTCACCCTGTTCTTTGATCTTTCACAGGAGGACTATCTCAGTATTTGCTCCCTGTTCTCAGTTGAAATTTAGGTGGAAATGTGCGCATCATTCTAGGTTTTAGTGTTCATCACTGCAAGAGTTTTGGTCTTTCTGTGTAACAACAGTGCCTTGGTCCTGGGCATATTTAACACACGCTTTGCTTGTGTGTTAACAGGGTGCAGATGGCCCTGTGCTTTTGTGGCCCTTCTGTGCTTGCTGTTGGTCCCAAAGCCCAGTGATGCTGTGCCAAGCTCTCCTTGGCAGCCAGTTACATCATGTGGGACCACAGGGATAAAAGAGGGCAAATAATGCTGATCGGGAGGCAGCATTAAACACAGGTCTGTTGGGAGAAAGATCAGCATGAGCAAACCTGCTTTACCTCTCACATGGTGTCTCATGCTGATGTTTGAAGTGGTTGGGCCCCTGCAGGAGGGGCAAAAGGCTTCAAGCTTGGTGCCCATGTGGGAAAACAGTGACCCCCAGAGCTCTGTGAGCAGCAGCTCCTCAGCTCGGGGTGTCTGTGCTGCGCCCCATGAACACAGAGAGAGACCTCTGTGTGCATTTCAGGGCAGCCCAGACCTGCTGGGCCAGTCTCATGTTGGGTTTCCCTTCCCCACTTCAACTCGAGTCACTTTTTCTGTGGTCCCCATGTGTGTTGCTTGGTGGGGAAGGAGGAGAGGAGAGCAAGCACGGGCTGTGCCTGGGTGCTGTCGCTGCGGGGTGGGGGCTGGGGCTGCGCCAGCGCACCTGGGATTTATGAGCTTCTTGTTTTCTTTATTTTTTTCCCTTTTTTTTTTTCTCTTTATTTTGCTTTCTCCTCCGACAGTCCGTTATTGAGCAGGTCTCATGGGATAACTGAAATGAACCCGAGTCCAGGTTCCCTGCCACGTAGGTAAACGAGCCGGCCCCTGCCCAGCGCCGCAGCCGCCCCTGGGAGTGGCCCAACTCTTGCATGCCCTGCTCACACCTCCGTGGCAAACCAGAGCCCTTCTTCTCTTGATGACTGACCCATTTATTTATGGCTAATTCTGTTCCTGGGGGAGGGGGAAGGCAGTGCACCCAAGATCCGTATGAAACCATCTCTCTGGCTTTTCCCTGGGGAATGTGGCTTTCTCGTCCTCCTGCTCCTCCCACCCTCCCCAACACAGCTCACTGACATGGAGAGGATTTGGACGTGGTGGGGCACGTTGTCCTGTTTGCTGTGTTGGGAGCCTGGGACTCTGAGTGTGCATGCCTGAATGACTCTGCATGCCTCAGACTAAACTCCAGCACTGTCCAGATCTCATAGGAAAATACCCAATTTGCTGTCAGCCAGGTGGAGGAATGGTCAGGGATGCCTGTGAGTGCATTTCCCACAATGGTCCAGGGCATGGTAAACAGTGGTCTCTGCCTCAGCTGCAGAGGGGATGTCCTGGGCTGCCCTAAATTTCTTTTGCCCATAATTGCTGCATCTTTAGGTTGATCTGTGCCTGAGCAAGAGTCTTCCTTGCCCAGTAACCTCTTCTTCCTGCTCTCCAGTCTTCTTCCAGCCCCCAGCGTTCACCCAGCTGCCCTCCATCCCTTGGCACTGCACGGGCATCCCATAAAGTGGCTTCCAAGCTCATCCAGCAAAAGGAGGGAGCTGATGAGAAATAAGGCTGACCCTAACGAGCCAGATATCTCCATTAACTGGAGCAATAGTTAAATTCACTGGCCTGTGACAAAGACTGAGGTTGAAGCACCTGCAGAGGTAGTTTAGAGGAGAGGGAAAGGGAGCTCCCAGCATGGTGGCAGAGGGGTGGCTGGAGAGCCCCAGGAGGTCTGATGGAGAATCCCTTTATCACAGTTATCATCCCACATTAGTCTTGCTTCATCAGGCTCCCCTCATGAGCAACTCAAATGGGTTGTGAGACTGCCTGGGGGCTGAATTTGCTGGAATTTGTACCATCAGGCAGAATGGTCTGATGATTCCTGGTGTCTCCTTCCATCTAATGAGAAATCAGATGCACGAACTGCAGTGCACGCGTTGCTCCCATTTAAAGAGGCCCAAAGTAAACTTCCCTTAGGAAGTGTGTGCTCAGAGACTCACATCCCAGGAGACTCTGCTGCCCCTTGAAAAGAAAGCACGGAGCATTTGGAAATTCAATCCAGCTCAGTGCTTTCATTTCCGTGCTGCCTGGCAAAGCCCTTCGGAGTTCGTGGGTCTGTGGGAGGAAAAACATTTCCAGAAATACAGTAACCATGGGAATCTCCACAGCCTTGGGGCAAGTTTATCATGGAGTCCTGCCTTGATAAATGCATGGGGAAAAAAACCCAGCCCAGAAGTCTAACCTGCTGCTGGGATTGAACAGTGCTGTGGCACCACAGTCAGGGAAGGGAAAGGAAAAGAAAAAGGAGATGCCTGCCTGCTCGTAGGATTATAGAGTCCCAGAATAGTTTGGGTTGGAAGGGATCTTAAAAATCATCCAGTTCCAACCCTCTGCCATGGTCAGGGACATCTTCCACTAGACCAGGTTGCTCTAAGCCCCCTCCAACCTGCCCTTGGACACTTCCAGGGATGGGGCAGCCACAGCTTCTCTGGCACAGGCCTGCCCACTCTCACAGGGAAGAATTTCTTCCCAATATCCCATCTAACCCTCCCCTCTGGCAGTGGGAAGCCATTCCCCCTTGTCTTGCCACTCCATGACCTTGGCCAAAGTCCCTCTGCAGCTCTCTTGGAGCCCCTTTAGGAGCTGGAAAGGGCTGTAAGATCTCCCTGGAGCTTTCTCTTCTCCAGGCTGAACAATCCCAGTTCCCTCAGCCTTTTCCTCATAGGAGCTGAGTTCCATCCCTCCAGTCTGCCTTTGAAGGTGCCAGGTCTTGTCTGTAAAGCAAATAATGTTCCAGCTGCAGAGTGAATTCCTTGCGAGTTCCAAGGAACAGGCTGGCAGGCAGCAGTGCAATTGGGAGCAGGCAGCTGCCTGTCCCTGCAGTGGGGCACAGGGATGGTCTGAGCACTGGGCCTTGAAATCTGGCTGCTGCATCTGAAGCCATCAAACCCTGCCAGATCTGAAGAGCATTTAGGAGTCCTCTCTCTAACCCCGGACAGTCAAGGCAGTTTAGGCTTGGGGTAACCCCAGGCTGGGATTGGAGAGGGGTTGGAATAGCCCTCTGGCAGCACACACCAGTTTTCAGGGTTCCTTGAGCAAACCCTGCTTTGACCAGAGCCAGGATTGTCCCCACTGGTGCCACAGTGGTGCAGGAGGCAGGGAAGGACCAGCTCACAGGTCCTACTCAGCATCCTGGGGCTTTCATGTACCAAATCCCAGTTGCCCCTGAGGCTGCTGCAGTGCCCCAGCCCCGCTGGAGTTGCCCCATCCAGCACTGCCCTGCTGTGACCCCCCAGCCCTGGGGGTCATTTCCAAGTCAGCTAATCCTGCTTGCAGCATGGTGTGTGTCCCTCTCATTTGCTTCTGGTGTGTCTCCTGGTTCATTGCACTCTCCCCCTCTCTCTGGGCACCATCCACCAGTAACCGCCCTCCATAACCGTGTGTTTTCTCTCAGCATGTCCCACTAATCTCTCCTCCAAGGAGCCCATCCCTCCGCTGCCACGTCTCCTCTGCCTCAGCACCACACCCTCTCCCTGTGCCCGGCACCCACCCATGTCCCACTCTCTCTCTTGTCTTTTTCCCTCTCCCAGAG
Organism: Campylorhamphus procurvoides; assembly: GCA_013396655.1. NCBI lineage: Eukaryota > Metazoa > Chordata > Aves > Passeriformes > Dendrocolaptidae > Campylorhamphus > Campylorhamphus procurvoides. The sequence continues at coordinate 622,040 of WBMV01006984.1, forward strand.
TCTGAAGGAAGGCCTGACTGTGCAAGAACGCCTGAAGCTTTTCGAATCCAGGGACTTGAAGAAAGACTAGTTCTCCCCGCTCCGCTTGACCACGCGCACCTCCCAGCTTGAGGCAGCACAGCACCAGCACCGTTTGTCTCTCGTTCCTTACGACTGTCCTTGCTGTCGTTCGTCCTGAGGCTCCCTGAGGGACCCGGCACCGCGGTGGTGCCCCCCCTGCCACCCCCTCGCCTCCCCGGCTCCTTTCCCTGCTTGTGAGATGCTCCAGAGACTCTTGAGAGAAAGAGAAAGAGAGAGGAAGGGATTGGAATGGGGTTTTTCCCCCCCTCTCTTCGGCGCTTTGTAGGAGAATCCTTTCTTTACTGTAAACCATTACACTAAGTGTCAGTATTAAGGCTCAGTAGCCTGTTAATAAGCTATAGCTCTGTCGTCCCGGCCGCTCTGGCGCGCGAGCAGGGCCTGGGTGGTGTCGGCCAGACCGAGCTCTTACTGCTGTCTAGAGACCCAGTGCTCAGAGCACGCCAGGAGCCTGATCTAATCATTGATCTTGACTGCATTACTTGCACCTACAAGGGGGGAAAGCCCGGGGGAAGCTGTGGGGGAGCGTGAGGATGTGCCGGCGCGCGCAGCCTGGAGGTACAACACTGACATCTCGCTGGAGAAGGAGCCAAGAAGTGACTCTCCTGCCCCGTGACTGTGCCGTGTCCTGAATGTAGGTGCCACCGAAGCCTGGCGAGCTTTGGTGGCTGCCCAGGTGGTTTTGGATAGGGAGCTGCAGCTACTGAAGTGCACCAAGTCTTCGCTCCCGTCTCGCTGGTGGTCGGAGTTGGTGTCCAGGGGCTGAGCTGTAAGATCACTTTCTTGCCTCTGTTAGATCAAGCCCAGCACTCTCTTTTTTTTGCTGTTACTCCCTTCCTCTCATTGAGTCCCGTGTATCCCAGGGTCTGTGCGCATGTGAAACTCCCTTTTCCTAGTCAAAGGAAAGTAGAGTAGAAAGTAGAGCCAATATTGACTGAAAATGCACAGTGCTCAATGCGTATAATGCTCCTTTTTTATCAGCTTCTTGAATTCAACTCTTCTTTGTCAGCAGGGCAGCTCCTATTTTAATTCTTTAATCTTTTCCTGAAATAAAAATCTCAAAACCAGTATATGCTTCAGACCTTCTCAGTCCTAATAGCTTTTGTATTTAAAATACTCAATTTAGCACCGTGAGGCTGATAGATGGATACAAACAGAAAGCAGGTTGAGGAGCTGGTAGCACTAGATGGTCTCAGCCAGCTGAGCAGAGGCTTCCTAGGAGAAGCCTGTGCTGTTTTGCAGCAGCTGCTCAGGTGTGGGGGCTTCATCCTGGGCTGAATTTCGTGTGAATCCGGCTCTCATCCAGCTCGTGTGGCCTTGCCATGGCCAAGTGCTCGGCTTGGAACCTCCCGGGGCACTCGTGGCAGCCCATGGCAGTGCTCTGATCCTGCCCCTGGGAGCCCCACTTGTCCCCAGCCAAGATGCCAGCACCTTGCAGTGGGCAGGGCACATACAGGGACACTCCTGCTGCGATGCTCCACGTGCCTGGGTGTGCCTGGAAGTCCTGCAGATGGGAGCAGGGAAGGAAAGATGCTCAACCACTCAGATACAAAGCCTTTTCCTCCTCGGCAGGCGCGTGCCCTCTGAGATGTTTTGATGTGAATCCAAGTTCACCGTAGCACTCTCCATAATCTGAGCACTGGAGGATCCAGGAGCCTTCCCATCAGGACCCAGCAGGACCCAGCAGGACCACCTCTCCCAGCAGCTGCTGCAGAGCCCCCAGTGCTGCTCCCTGTGCTGCGTTTGCCTTCACCCACATCAGCGGCCACCTCAGCCATTCCATCCCTTCATGGAAGGATGTGGCCTGTGTGCCCAAGACTGCTCATCACCAGCTGCTTTGCCTGCATGATGGGAGCCCAAACTGGGGACCCCCAAAGTGGAAATGGTCACCTCAGTGCCATCCTGGGGCCGTGGAAACAGCTGCTCCCACCCCACTGAGTTGGGAATGGCCACCTAAAGCATAGACTGTTAATGTGATAAACCCATGTGTGTTGGTCGTGCTTAGCAGGGGCTTTTTATAGCCATGGCTTGGGGTCCTGCTTCCCTTCCAGCTGAGGAGATCCAAATGCAGCACCCCCTGACTAAGCCCTCCCAAATTCAGCCTTCTCTGGGTCAACTATACGTGTTGTGCTTAGAAATCCCCTTCTGGAGGAAGAGGGTCCTTTGGCACTGGCTGTGTGCAGGTTTCTCTCTCTTTTTCTCTCTCCCTGAGAGCATCTTGCACTTCATCCCGGCTGCTCTGGGGCCGTGGTGAGCTGTGTTCTCTTGGCAGAGGCTGTGGGATGCAGCATGGATGTTGAGGTGGCACGTAGGCCTTGTCATTGTCATTGCTCTTCCCTTACAAGATGCCACTGCCTCTGGGAGAACACCTTCCTCCTTCTCTTCTCTTGAGACTTGTGGTGGGACTTCATCCTGAGCAGAACTGGCTGATCTCCTTATTGCCACGTGGACCTTCACCCTTCTTACACCCCCCAGCACATCCTGCCTTGCCTTTGGATGCTCCATGGGCTCAGGATCCCTAATTCTACGTGTGAGGACTGGCAGTTCTGTCCCTTGCTGTTTGCTTTGGCTTGTGGTGGTGTGGGGGGCTCAGGAGGGACCCTTTCTGATAAGGATTGTGCTGCTGAGCATTGTGAGGGAATTTTTCTACTGTACACTTGCTCATACCAAAAAAATCCTCTCTTGCAGCTTAGTGTCCTGCCTGGTGAGAGCACTGGATTTCTTTGCCAGAAAGCTCCTGATTCCAGGCTTATTTCTTAATGTAGAGACCAGCTGGGCAAGCAGAGGGCACACGTGGAGTGGATCATCCCCGGCTTTTGACTCAGCCTGTGTAAATACATTAATATGATTTTCTTTTTTAAAAAAAAGGATGAGGATGGGCAGCAAAGACACTACATGTGTTGGCAAAGCTCTGTGCTGAAGGCAGGAAGGGTCCAGAGCTGCCCTTTCTGCATGGTGCTCCAGCCCTAAATCGCCCTGTGAAGAGGTGGGGGATATTTATACACATATAAAAATAACTACTGCTGGTTAGTAGGGGGAGAAACAGCCCAGGAACACTTTTGAGCTCTTTCTCCTTTCCCATAGACACGTCCCTGGGCTAAGCAAGCGATTATAGAAACTTCTGAGCCACTTTTGTAAGTTCTTCACCCAAGGCACTGCACTGCATCTCTCCAGAGAGGCACTGCCAGGGATCCAGCAGCATCAGGAATGAAGCTGGATTTTCTTCTCTTTCCACTATTTTTTAAACTTATTATATAGAAAATACCAGTCCTCACATCACCCCCCCCTCTCTTTTAGGGGCTCCATGAAACATCTGTAGAAGGATTTGAATTAAGGATTACTCAGGCTCTGTGTAATCAGCTCCTGGGAATCAGCTGCTCAGAGGTTCCCTACTGGGAAAGTTTTATTTAATCCATATTGGCCTGGACTTTCAAATTGCTTAGGAAAGCAAAATAGGAAAAAACGAGAAAAAAGAAACCAAAACACCCTGGCACTAACAACAGGTGTAGCTGAAATCAGAGGTGTTGGCTGGCAGAACAACCCCAGGGAGCAGGGAGAGCAACCCCAGGGAACACGGCGTGCCCAGGGATGGAGGGACCACCCACTGCTGTCCAGGCTTCAGTGATGTTTAATAAGCCAAATTAATTAATCTCATTGCTGAACTTGTGGGTTTAAAATATTTCTCACTAAGCTGGGAGAGTCTTTAATGAACGTGGTGGTGGTGGGCTCATATTCAGTAAAGCAAGAGAGAACCTGCAGCACCAATAAACAGCCAAGAACTGAAATTTTCAAGCAGTGCTTGAAAATCAGGTGGGGAGGGGTGTGCAACAAAGTCAGCTGGAAGGCTTGTTAGTCAGAGCAATGGTCCTTAGTTATCCTCTTCCTCCTTCCTGCTCCAGGCTTCATCCGTCTCCTGGGATTAATCAGTGGCTATTTAAATAGGAAAGTGTGTGGGCAAGCTCTGCCTTTTGCATCACTCCACACTATTGATAGCACTGCCATGGGAGGCTGAGGAAAAGTCAAGTGCAGGGGAGGCACAGACGGCTGCTCATCAGCTCCCAGGAATCTTTATTTTTCCTGAGCAAAATTTTCCTCCCATTAGCACCATCTCCCCTGAACTAGACTGAATCCTTCTTTAAATGTCGCCTTTCCTTTGCCCACATATTAAAAGAAAAAGAAGAAACAAATTATGTTCATTTGCTTCAAAACCAAATTCTTTAGAATTGGTGCTGACTTGCAAACCAGAAAGGTCCCTTTTATTTTTCTGTACCAGAGAACTGGGCTGCAGTAAAAGTGTTACCCCTCTCACACTGCAAAAGATGTCACTTTTGTACCACCTCTTCTTGATGTCACTTCCATGAGACCTTTGCATTTTTTTCCTGGTTTGGATACTCTGTTTGTTGTGGACATCCAAGCACACACACACTCGCTGTAGCTTGTCTTTGCTCTGTTATTTTTTCTCACTTTTTAAGGAAAAAAAAGCTTTGTTATTCTTCTCTTAAAAAAAATCATTTCTAATCTGTACAGCATTCCAAGCACTCAGTGTAAATATTTATTCCTCAGCAGTTAAGGGAGGGTTCTCTTTTGTGGCTGAGTTGTGGGTTTGATTTTTAAATCTCATCCCAGCAGAGGTTCCAAGTGGGTTGGGAAAGATGCAATGAGTGTAACATGTCCAACCCACCCCGTCTTCCCTGATAAACCATTTCTTTGGGGCATTGTAGGACTGTTAAAAATATCTTTGCAAACCTTCTCTGCTGATTTACACCTTTAGTTTTGAAGGTACCTGTCCAAAGGTTGCCTACAGTCCATTTGACCACTGTTACCTACTTTGCTATAAATTTGGGTTATTTTTCCCATTCAGAGGACTCTGTAATGTTGTGTTTGATGGTGGCAGGGACGTTGTGCATGTGCAAACTGTCACCTGCTGTGACAGAGAGCAGCAACACCTCCTTGGTGAGACACAGCTCTCCTTGTGCAGCACATTTGGGATGCCCTTGGACTTTGCAGGGAATCCACAGCCCCCAGTGCACAGACCCACCCCCCACAGCAGCGTGGCAGGGCAGGGTGTGTAAATTCAGACGTGGCTGTCACTGCAACCCCTGAGTTGAACAGACGTGATCCCGCAGTCCAAAGCACTGGAGCAGGGAGCACCAGGCTGGGAACAACATGGGCCTGGCTCCCTGTGAGGCTGCTCAAGGAACAGAGGGTGTGGGGTGGACTGGGGGAACCTGATCAGCCAGATGAGTTGGTGCCAACTGAACTAACCCGGCTGGCCGTGAACTCATAAATAATGGGTGCAATTACCATTGTTTTCTTCATGCTTTCTCCACCCCGTGTGCAGGATGACAGGAACACTCACTGTTTGTTCTAAACCAGAGACAGTAAAGCGTGTGAAATAGTAGAGACCATGGTAAGTAGAAAGCAGGAATGCCCTGGCTTTGGCCCATGTCCATCCTCCTGGGACCTGGAGTTCTGGGTGGCTTGAGGGTTTAAAGAATCATTTGAAAGGATGAAGGGAAGGAAGGGGAGGGAAGGAAGCTCTGCAGGGCTGTGGGTGGTGTCTGGCTGGGCTGTTCAGGTACTAATTGTCAGTCTTCACCACCCCTTGGTTGTCTCTGAGTGCAGCTTCACCCCACAACTGACCTGTACAGGCAGGGAACCCACACACACACACACACCATGCTCTGCCACCTGTAACAAGGAGATGACTCGAAGGGATTGTGAGCAAGGAGGGTGCAGGAGTCACTTCTGTGATGGGGGGATGCAGGTCCCAGCCCTCCACCCCCAAGCAGCAAAGTGGCATCAGAGAGCAGGGCAGAGGTACCAGGTAGTGCTGGGAGGCTGCAGCTCTGACCTCCCACACGGGGTATTTCCCCTCTGTGAAGGGGAGGCTCCTGTCCCTCAGTGTGTGGAAGTTCCTCTCTCCTTCCCTTCGCCCTTCCACTCCCAGTTTATTCCAGTGCTTTTTTAAGAGCCACCATTCCCAAGCAGCTCCTCACTGTAATAAACACGTCCCTTTTTCTCACAGTATTTATTCCTTACAAACCCTTTGTGTGACATGCTAGGCTCCCCTGGATGTAGCTGATCATTTTTACTTTGTAAATATAATTACCTAACTTTACATTAACTATATGGTAATAAACTATTTTTGCACCACCCTTTGCATGCCGTGTGAGAGCTGTTTCTTTCAGAAAGAAGAGCAGGGCAGAGGACAGAGCCTGAAAAAGCAGCAGCTCTTTGCTTTTATAGTCACTTCACAGAGGAAATGCAACAGGCAGCACTTTAAGAAGAAGTAAGATATTTAAAGTAGTTTAAAATCTAGTGCTGTTGAAAAGAATTTACTAGAGAATGACCTTCCCCAGGTGCTTATGTGGTTGCTACACCACAGGCAGCATCATGTTCTTTCTTCCACACAAACTTCCCTGGACAGAACAGAACAAATCTACAATGTGAATCCTCAGTAACACCTGAATATCTACAGGAATTGCAGTGCAAAAACCAGAGGAGGATGGTGAGGTTTTCTGTGAAAGTGGTTTATTTAGCAGTGCCAATCACTGCTGGTGAAAAAACTGGTAGCAAAATATCAAAAAGTCTCTCAAAATGAAAAAAAAAAAGGCACACTCTATTCAGTATGAAACAATTCTCACAACCCCTCTGTTTAGAGTTTGAAATGCGTAGGTTCACACCATTTTTGTTCCACTTTGGGTGGCAGGGACAGAGATGTCACCTCCCTCCCCTTGCTGTCCCACCCTGCTGCTGCCAGCACAGGTGAGGTCACTGAGCCAGACCAGGACAGTGTCCCAACACCTGAAGGAACCAGAATTTCCAGACCCAACTCCAGCCATGTCTGCTCTCCAGACAGACTGACTGATCCCAGAGAAGTTTTCTCTCATTTCCTTCCAGACTTCCCTACACTTCCTTGCTGGAAGACGAGCTGTCTTTAGTATATGTGCTCATTCTTTTACACAGCTCTGCTAAGCTTTAACCAAAGGAAACATGTACATAATCAAAATATAGAAATTTCTGCCTATTCCCCACAAATTTCCTTTTACAAACTTTCAACAATTAATGCCAACAAGAAATCTAACTCAGGCACTTAATCAATGGAAACTCTTAACTGCTGTGGCCCTCTAACCTCTTCTTTAGTTACTGGTGCAGAGAAGCCATTGGGCTACAACTCCATGTGCAGTACCCCAAGCTGGAAAATGTTCCTTTTACCACTGGAACACCTGCCCAGCACGGTGTGAATATTCCTGGACTGCACCAGGGCACAGCAACGAGTCTGCCCAAAGTGTTACTGCCTGTGAATGCAGTTCTATCACTGTCATTCTCACAAACAACTCACCAAGCACTTGGGTCGTTCCCTCTAGCACGGGAATGACCCAGGGCAAGGGATCTGTGGCATTTTAGGGCAGTGAGCACTTCTGTGGAGGAGTTTACCCAAGTTACCCACCCAGATGGGTAAAACAATGATGTCTACACATAATAATAAACTCGTGGGTGTTATCTGCTAAGCGCTCCACCATCCCTGTGGCAGCTCCATCAGTTACAGCCTTTGGGGAAGCTGTAATTGGCAGGGTTGTACTCTTCCCAAATCCTCTCAAACTCATCCAGAAAAGGCTTCACACACTCGGCGTCCTCCACCACCAGCACGTTCTCCCTGTTGCTCTGGATGGCCTGGGTGGTCCAGTTGAGGGAGCCCGTGATGAGCAGCCTGCGGTCCACGATGGCGAACTTGTGGTGCATGTACCCGCTGTGCTGGTCGTGGCGCACCTGGATCCCTGCGAACACACCACACCTGCTGAGCACCCCTGAGCCCCAGGGCCGCCCCACTGAGCCGCCCCCCAT
>WBMV01006984.1:630084-642609 GCA_013396655.1 Campylorhamphus procurvoides
GGGTCCCTGCCGCCCACATCCCTGGGGACCGCCCCTGCATCCCTGGGACACCGCCTACATCCCATGGGGACACCGCCCACATCCCCTGGGGACACCGCCTACATCCCTTGGGACCACCCCCTGCATCCCCCGGGGACACCGCCTGCATCACCGGGACCGCCTCCTGCATCCCTTGGGACCGCCCGCATCCTTCAGGACCGCCTCCTGCATCCCTCGGCATCGGCCTGAGCCTCAGCCATCTCCATCTCCATCCCCATACCCATCCCCATCCCCATCCCCACACAGCTAACCCTCAGACACTGAGCCCGTCTCCACACACCAAAGCTTTCTGAATCACACACCAAACCCTTCCCTGAAAGACGAATCCTTCCCAAAACACTGAACCCCTGTAGGGTCTCACTAGCACAGGACAGAGGGGGGACAATCACCTGCCTTGACCTGCTGGATCCTGCCCAGCTGAGGGGACAGGGGTGGCAGAACTGGCACAGAAAGGCTTTGTCTGTGAGTGACCCAGCAGTGCCCCAGCTCTGGCCCTCTGGCTGCTCCCACCTCGCTCCCAGGTGTGCACTGCTCGGCCAGGCAGAAAGGGAAATCACAGTGCAATACAGAGTTATCCTGCCTCAATCAGTTTGTCTCTAAGGCGTATCATTTGGAGGGGAAGAGGCTGCTGAAAGATGTCTGCAGACATGACTTTTGGCTAATTAAACTGTGCACATTCCAGCCATCGCTGACGGCAAAGGGAGCTGCAGGAACTTGCCCAACCGTTTGGTAATCCCACATATAGAGGTGTTCTGGCAGCCAAGCACATCTGGGTTATACACTCACTGACTTAGCAGCTCTTGCCCTTCCTTCCTGGGGGCATTTTATAGTGTTAAGTTAGTGGTTTCCTTGCCCTGGCTCAGAAATGATGTGTTATCCAGAGTCTGGTTGTCCATGACAGCTTTCCTTCAGGTCAGGATGGAGATGGATCAACATTGCATATTACTCACCAAGCACAAGGAAGGAGCAGCAGCCTCAGCCTTGACCTCGTGACCACCTTTTTGCTGTTATGGAAGAATCCACTAGACAAGGGAGAAAACAGCTAGGGAGAGCTGTTTTTTAAAAGATAAAACCAGTTCAGCAATTGAAAAGGTCTAAATGCCAAGTAATGTCTCACCTGGTGGGTGACAGAGCTCTAAATTGGACCAGAATAGTCTTCAAGTACAAAAATAAAGAGTACCAGGTCAGTCTACAAGAAACTAATACAAACAATGCTAAGGGGAAAAGACTATTAAATTCTGCAGGTTAGATCTAGGCTAAGATGCAGGGATTTTGTGGATCAACTGCTGCTTCCCCCACCACAACACACACACATTGCAAGTTAACACAAAACCAGGCTTCGTTCATTTTACAAAAATAGCTCTTGTGAGATTTAATGCCTGTCTCCATTTTACAGATGTTCCAGACAAAAATCAACCTGCATATTTTATATATAAGAACAGAACTTGTGACAAGTTGGAACATCCCCTCTGAGCTTGACTGAGTGTAGAAGGTCACCTGGGTAAAACCTGCCTTTAGCTCGTTCAAAATGTCTACGGTAATGTCAAGTTTTTCCAATAATGATCCAGAAAAACAACAAAAAAAGACATAAACCCCAGACTTCACAACAGAAAGAGTGATTCCTTACAGTACAGATTAAGGAATATCTGTTTAGGTAATTAAAAAATGCACCAATGTTTCCATGAACTATTAAGCAAAAATGGCTACTAGAGAGTTATATAAGGGAGCACCTACAGGTTGAATCTCTTCTGCTTAACTTAATTAGGAAGCTAAAAAACTACTTCTGAAGACAGAAGAACTCCAGAACCTTATCCTGGTGAGGGTATCTTCATGACTTCATGGAAGTTCAGCAACCACAAGAGAAACAAGGCAAGTATTTTACCCTCTGAGAGGCAAGCAGGCTGCATTTTGAGACTTATTTTACAATTCGCCCTCCCAGACAAGATTTCCAAAGCAAATGCTGAAACCATCTCAAGTTAAGATATAAATAAATAAAGAGGAGTGACAGGACTCCCATGGGATATCCTGACTTATGCTACAGCAGAAAATAGTCTCTTAAATCTGAGCATAAAAGTGGTTTGAAATAATTTACATGTGATCCGTACCCTGTGACATGTCTCTTATTTTTGGTTCTTGTTCTCTCAGGCATTTAGGACATTTATGTGGGATTTGGTGACATTAACCAGATCCACTTCCCGGAGTCCTGGACGTTGTCACAGGTATCTGAGTCTTGCCAAGGAACCTAAAACTGAGGTCTGCTGCCACATCATTCTGCTTCACGAGGGCAGGATGGGATTTTAATGAATTCACACTGATTCTCTGAGCACTGCTGTGGTTTCGTCTTGAGTGTGCAGGCCTAGATTGAGAGTTGAGTTTCAGGACAGAGAGCAGCACTGTGTGTTAGCACTTATTAGTCCAGTCTCACAGCAATTAGAAAAGACTCAAGTCACTCTTCAAGTTGGTTTGAGGAGCAGGAGGACAGTGCTGGGGCTGCACTTTCCACCTAAAGCACGTGCTGCAGGCTCAGCAGAGGTAACTCAGGAGTCCCTGCCATTCTCTGAAGGCAGCAGGGCAGGTTGGGCACCATTTAATTTCGGGACTCTGAGGACGTTGGGCTTCGAACTGTTGACATCAGGTGGGACTTGTAAGTCTTGCTCAGGCCGGTCATCCAGAACTTGAGGAGCTTGACATTGTCCTCCTCTGCAGCTCCCAGAATGCTCAGCAGTTTTTGGGTGTCCTCCTTGGGTCTGCTGTCCACTTTGGTGAATTTAAAGAGGACTTTCACTTTACTGCAGAAACAAGAGACTGCTGTCACTGTTCAATGGACTCACACATCAAACAGGGAACAAGCAGGAACTGGAGTTTCTCTTGGCACCTACTGCAAGTAAATATTAATAAAACCTTCAACCAGAGTTCTATGGAAATTATTCTCATGCTTTGATGAAGAAGGGGGATTAGTTAGGGAGATGACTCATTTTCAGTAGGAATAAGCATATTTCTAGTTTGCCTTTTTCATTGTAGCGGAAAGTACAACAATTAAGGGTGACAACTGGGAATCTCCCTGGGAGACACATCCAGTGTCCATCTGGCCTTCAGGTAAATTCACAAAATCGTGATGTTCCATGAATTATTTCACATGACTGACTGACTGACTGGTCTTCCTTTACAGCTACTTGCACCTCAGAAATGCAGTGCCTGCAGGCACAGGCCTGACATCTGCCTGGCGTGTTAGCTGCGCTGGGACAGGGCTGCACACTGACAGGCTCAGAGGTATTTGCATGCTTAATCCTCCTAAGGAAGGTGAGGCAGACAGGTGTTGTCATGCAGGTAACCTACAGATGTGTGCACTGAAGCATAAAGGTTGAGAACTACTGAAAGCCAAAAAGAGAGTTAGGACTAGAGCAGAGAAACTCAGATATTCTTACCTCTGACTTCATTTACTCCTGTAAATCCAGCTACTGCTGAACTACAGCAGAAGTACCTGACTACAACCCTGGCCTGCACTCTGCTCTAACTGTTCCAGGATCAGTGCCAAAGCTGATTCTCTGAAAGCAACACAGCTGTACTTACTTCATCCACTCCTCCTTCAGGCAAACAAGGCACTGATCCACAACATCCACAGAGAGGTTCTGGTTGGTCAGGGCAGCTTCGATCTTGTTCAAGATTGTTGGGCCAACTATGGGAGCAGAAAGAGGGGGAAAGGGTGAGAAAGAGGACACACACAAGGTAAACATTCCCTGCTTACACCTTTACTACTGTTAAATATACCCCACAGTGGCCTGCCTGGATTTCATTTCCATGGAAGCAGAGCTAAAGGTCATCCCACTACAAAAACACTGATCCAAGAAGCAAAATGAAATTTAGTGAAGGATCCTGGGATGTGCAAACAGGTTCAGGGGTCTTTGTTTTCTTCAGTCTCACTTTTAAAATACTGCTTAAATTTTGCTGCTCCCTTATCAAAAGCTCATTAAAAACAGAAGGCTATGAAAAATCTTCATGCTTTGTACAATATATACAAATGTTTATATAAAAATATAAACCCTCAATTCTGAAGTCTCCACTTACTCTTGATTTAATCTTCCTCTTGTTAAGGGCAGTTCCAGAATACCTGGTGAAAAAACAAACCACCAACCAACCCCATGCACTCCTGGACCACTTTTTGGAACTCCCTAGAAGGCTTTTTTCCCAGCAGTCTGTGGCCTACTAAGTTTGATGCTGTGGTGGAAAAAAGACCTCTCAGTGACTATTTTTGTCCAGAGGCTTCTGTACATGCCCTTGGTTGGATGGAAAGTAGACTATTGTAATTATACACGTGGGATCTAAAACAGGAAGAACACCATGGAGAGAAAGACTCTCTGCTTTGCATCTGTATCTTCAGGGGACAGAGCTGGAAGGATGAGCAATCTGCCACGTCTTTTGAGACACTCAGTGAGGAAAATTCACCTAAATTAAGACTTCCCAGAAAACACAAGAGTGATGGACCTGACTCAGATCACATCTAGGTGCAAGGCTTCAGGTGCTTGAACAAAGTAGGTAAAAAAGTCTGTGTATTCCCCTATCAGTACACTTGTTTATCAAGTGGAACATGGGAGATGAGTAATGTCATCCTTGGGAGTTAAACTTACTCAAAATAAACACACAATTAATCCGGGATAGAAAGTGTTAACTTTGGGTTACAGGATTTCCCTACAATTATTTCAGTACCCATGTTACAGAACCCAATTCTCATTTATTAAACTTAATAAGCAAAATACTGATCTGGTAAGGCAAACCCTGTATAATTAAGCAGTCTGTTGTGAGCCTCACCTCAGATACCAAACACCCCAATTGTAAACTGACCTGGCTTTCTACTCAGACTTCCTTAAGGGTCAGTACATGAACAGCACAAAACCCAGTTAAAGACCAAGAAGCTCTTTTAATCTCATGACACAGGTTCTTCCCACTTTCAAATCACCCACCTCGATCTGCTGCAACAGGGCTGCCACTGGTGACAATGAACTCGTACTTGTTGAGGGACTGCTCCTCATCAAACAGAGTTGGGTAGAGACTGGAGCGGGTGGCAGCACGGACTTCCACGAGGACTGCAAACTCTACAGCAAAAAGAGCCCAAAAGAGCATGAACTGTGCTAGCCCAGATTCTAAAATATACCTACAGACCCTGCTATGATCAGTACTTAAAGGTGTTGAATCTTTCAGCCACTGATCTGGCAAGGACATGGGGAAAACAAAATGAAGCGGTACAGGCTTCAGTTCATGCAGCCAATACTTATTAAAAAAACTAATAATCTGGTGTCTTTAACATAAGATGGCAAGGAAAGGAGAGGGTTCTGCAGCGGGTTCTTACCAGATGAGAGGATGTGGGGTGGGATTTGGACGTGTGGGCTCAGCCCTAGGAAGTTACACCGATAGGCCTCTTCATACTGGTCACTGTAGGGGATGATCCGCACACACCCGATGGGCAGCATCGTCTGGAGAGGGGAGGAAACATGTCAAGAGAAACACTGGAACTAAATGAGTAAAGTACACTTTTCTCCCCGACTTCCAGGGCCAGCCAAGACCTGGAGCAGATGGTCCTGATTTGGGGGATCAAATTATTCCACTCAGCTTGAAAGACTATGCAGTTGCTGAGGACAAGCAAGGCATCCAAAAGTTGCATGTTTTTTGGGTTTTTTTGTTGCTGTTTTTTCGAAGCCACATAATTTAGAACATATTCTTCACAAGATTACATGTCTAAGATGGGTCACTATGAAGGCTGGACTACTAGAGAAATACATGTGAAAATATGCAGGCAGGAAACAAGGGAAAAGTTTCTACCCGTAGCACGTCAAAGGCAGACTGGACAAGATCCATATCTCGAGCTTTCCAGATGACCTGGTTCCCCATCAGAACATGCCAAGCCAGCATTCGGAATGCTGATGCCCCAAGAACCTGAAAAAAACACAAAACCATTCTGCATTGGTTATGAGTGAAATGTCCAGTTTGCCCTGCCAAAACCATGGCTGACACGCAGGACAACAGCTCTGAAAATGCTGCACCACCTCTGTATTAAATTACTGTCACTGTTCTTGGGAAGAAAAGTGCAGAATCTGAGTGAAATCATATGATCCCATCCCACATGACTGATGATCACTAGAGGTCCATGTGATCCCTGAGTAAGGAAATGTGCCCAGAGATGCAGTTCACATCACGTTACCGGCGGGGCACGCACTGTGCTGAACACAGAATCAGGAAAGAAATGCAGACTGCAGGAAATAAATGTATCTTTTCAAAAAACATTATAAAGAGCACAGTCTGTGAATTCAGAATCCTCTCTTACCTGCCTCATGTGCCTGAGAGAGCGAAAGACAGACAACCTTCTGTGAGCTACATTCCAGCTGTTGCAGTCTGGCATCAGAGATGTCTCAGGTGAGCATTTAGATAGTTCCTGCCCTTCCACAACATCTGGCTGGGAAGAAGGCTTCTCTTCTTCCTCAGAACCGTCCCAGCCTTCTGACTCTTCTTTCAGATCTATCAAAAAAAAAAGGCAGAGTGGCCATAAAAATTGCTGCTCTCTAGGAATGGAAACTGTCTCAAAAGTGCCCACGTGCTGTGGCCATGTGATTTTGGCTGTATGTGGGAAGACAGAGCTCAGAACACAGTAACTGAAATATTGGCAGCAGCACAGACACACTTAAAAGTTAATGAAGTATTAATTCAGATAAAAGGCAAGCACTGAAGGGTCTAGAAGGAATTTTCATCTTCTACAGAAAACAGTGTTACATCTTTTGACCAGCTATGTGTTCTCTATTTAAAGGTTATGACCACAGCTTTGGTATAAATAAGTTAATAAATAATTCAATGTGAAAAAAAAATCCTTTAATTTTAGAAAGTTTGTAGAAAAAGAAGCAAGAAGTCCATATGCTGTGACTGCAAATTCCTCTGGCTGGAGATTCATTGGGAGGGCCAGCACAGCCAGAGTGAACAATAATGATGATGATGCAACACTCCTACTCAAGTGACAAACACCACATCTGGTGCAGAGAGCCTTTCAGGCGCCTGGATTGCACATTCCTGTCAGAGTCATCTCCAGATGGGAGAGCATCAGCTGCCACAGAGACTACCACGAAGGCAGAGCTGATGAGATGCTATGCTTGTGATGCTGATCAAAGGACTTGGTGTTTATGCACACACACCATTCTCAGAGGGTCTTTTCAGCTCTGGAAACCTCTCTCTCACCTGCAAGTTTTTCCATCTGAACGAGGGTGTCTTCTGTGGGTGCTCCCTCCAGAAGTTTCTCTGTAAGTCGGCTACCACAAGCTTTCAGAAGCCTGGAGACATTGAAAGAAAGAGAAGCAGTGTTTATACAGGCTGCTTGCTAGGTGCAAAAATCCAGTAAGAAAGCTGGTGCCATGAGCTCAACAAAAAATCCAACCACTAATGGCTCTGTGTTTCCTTCCAACACATCCCTGTGCTTCCCTCAGTGTGGAACTATCAACACATCTCACAATCACTGCTATGCAAAGTCACCCAGATCCCACCACTTTGCAACTCCTTTGTGCAACATATTTATCCCCCATCCAAATCACATGCCTGTGTTGCAACCCCCTCTATGGCATCTTTCCAGGGAAGTTTAATGAGCCAGTCAGGCACTGGAGCAACTGGGCTCCCACAGAGCCAAATGGTTGCACCTCCCACACTGCTGCTCACAAACCACAGGCACCTCCAGGGGAACCACCACTGTGGGTCAATTCAAGGTACCACACACTGGGAGTAGGAGCATCTTTTACTCTTTTCTTCCATACTTTTACACTGCAAAACCTTTCCATCTACATAGACATGGCCTCTATTAGCTGCCATTAGTTTTACTCCACAGGTATGCGTGTTGGCTCTTTCCAATTCAGACACTTACTTAGCCAAATCCAATCTATCACCTCAAGAAAAAAGAGCACACAAACACTCAAATCACAATCCCATCCTTTCAGAAAGTGGCAGTATTCTCCTCAGGAAGAAGCTGTAGAGGCTAGAAGCACCAGTGGCCTCACCAAGCAAAGGAAGTGTGCAGACATGCCCAGAGGTTCTCGTCGTTGGTCAGGGATGTCAAGGAGCGGGCGGCGTTCCCGTTCCGCTGGTGCAGGAAGGGAGTGAAGGCCGTGTTCATTCGCTGGGCACGCTGAGGGCACCCGTACTGCTCTGCCTCAAACACCTGCACACAGGGCAAGGGCAGTGTCAGAGGCTGACAAAGATTAGATGTTTACATAGAGCCAAAAAACCACAGCAGAAATGCCAAGTGAAAAGGGTGTGTTGCACACACTCAGCCAATTATGGGAAAACAGAGAGAAGGGACAGCTCATTCTTAGACTGACTAAAATTGTCATTAAGTAACACTTGTGCTCCAAAATCATTGTCCTTCACAACTTTAGTTATCTAAATTTCTAACAGAGCTATTGTCTACCAGGTCTGTGAAAAGCACTGCCTGTTTAAAAGGCATCCTGTTCCTTCCTTCCTACAGCCCCAGATACAGAATCCTGGAATAGTTTGGCTTGGAAAGAACCTCAAAGATCATCTTGTTCCAACCCCCTGCCACAGGCAGGGACACCTCCCACTAGACCAGGCTGCTCCAAGCCCCATCCAAACTGTCCTTGAGTCAGAGGGACTCTGTGCACTGACCCACCTTCAGTGCTTTGCCCTGAAGCTCATCAATGATGCCTCTAATTTTTCCCAACAAGAAAGGCCAGGAGTTGATGAGGTAAATCCGGTCCATCATGATGGTGATGATGCTGTACCAGCGCTGGAAACCTCGAGCCAGGCTGTCTTTGATAAAGAAGGTGTGGCTGAACACAAACCCATGCTGTTCATCTCCGAAAAAAATAGGGCCTTCGCGTCCTGGGCAGACCTGAGGGGAAGGGACACGTTAAAGTAGTTCAGCACATCACACAGTAAAAAACTGAACACCTTCCTGCACTTTAATACACACCTGGTGAATAAATGTAGCCCTTTTCAGGCTACTATCTAAAAAGTGTGGTCAAACAGCCCTCCAGAGGTACCCTACAAACACTCCAAACCCTTAAATCTAACTGTATTTTAAGAATTCAGATCCATTCAACTGTGATACTGAGAGTCCAAAAGGGATTTTCCTGATCCTGACACAAAAATGCTCATTAATCTGTAAGGTTTTCCCTTCACTTCTATGAGATGATGAATGTTCATGGTCTGCAAAGACCAAATATTTTTTGGCACTGAACAACAGATTCGGATGTTTTTACAAAACCAGTTTATCTTAGAAAGAAAGACAATAAACACAAGGAATCAAAACAAGAAATGGATATTTTTAGTCTCACAAGGTGAGAGGAAGGAACCCTCAAGGTTACCAAAGATCAACCTTACAAATTACTACCAATTCTGGAACGAATCCAGACTTCTAAGCCTGTCTTTCCACCTCACTCCCTCCTTGTTCCAGGCTGCCCAGAGCAGCCAGGATCAGCAGAGCAGTATCCTGGCTTTGAGGCAATACAGAAGGCCACAGAGAGGTCTCTCCCTGCACCCAGGGGTTACCTCACAGCTGAGGCTGCGGACGCAGGCCTGGCGCACGATGCTGAACAGCTGGGGGTGGTTTGGGTGCTGGTGGCTGACGTACTTGATGGAGGTTTCTTTGTCGTGGCTGACGTACCCCGGGTGTCCTCCCGCAAGAGAGCGGCATCCCTGAGGGCAGAAAAGCAAAGCCAGCCATAAATGAGCATGTAGTTCTTCAGGTTTCCAAATATTCCCTTCAAAACACTGGGAAATGTTATTTACACATATCAATAGGAGCATAATTACTTAGAAGACAAGAAATGAGAGTCAGGGTCAGGATTTGAATCCAGCTCCTCACACAGAACCCTGTGATATACTTTCTCTGCTCTTATGCTCATTTTCCACTATTTAATTTGATTGTGAACTTTGTGCTTGCTCTACAAGTGGTAAAATCCAGTTACAGCAGCTGTGAAACCAACTGGCCAAACAAAACTGGCCATAACTGAAGGGAAAGTAAGTGAGATACCTCAGAGCAAATATTCAGAGAAGGCAAGGACGAGAATCATGGAATCATGGAATGCTTTGGGTTGGAAGGGACCTTAAAGATCATCCAGTTTCACCTTCCATCATGGGCAGGGACACCTTCCACTAGCCCAGGTTCCTCCAAGCCCCATCCAATCTGCCCTTAGACACTTCCAGGGATGGGGCAGCCACAGCTTCTCTGGGCACCCTGTGCCAGGGCCTGCACACCCCCCCAGGAAGAATTTCTTCCCTATATCCAACCTGAATTTCCCCTCTTTCAGTCTGAACCCATTACTCCTTGTCCTATCACTACAGTTCCTGATGAAGAGTCCCTCTCTGGATTCCCTGTAGGCCCCTTCACCTTTATTAATAAATT
The DNA here is from genome assembly GCA_013396655.1 of Campylorhamphus procurvoides. Taxonomy (NCBI): domain Eukaryota; kingdom Metazoa; phylum Chordata; class Aves; order Passeriformes; family Dendrocolaptidae; genus Campylorhamphus; species Campylorhamphus procurvoides. Next base: position 640,511 of record WBMV01006984.1, read on the forward strand.
ATCAGCCTTAACGTAATGAAGTAAATGCTCTTCGGGGATGAGAAAAGCATTTCTCAGACACAACAGAATGACAGATCACAGGGTTTAAAGAGACCTCAAGACAATATCCTATCAAAGGTCTGTGTACTCAACAACGGCTCCTTCATCTCTTGTCATGGATCATTGCAATTTATGAGGACTTGGAGATCTCCTGGCCCTAGCAGTCACACACAAAAAAGTGCAATTCACATTTTTTCTTGTCTCTAAATAACTCAATTAGAGAATCCCTAAGCCCTTCAGTCAACGTCCTCACGCAGGTCTTCACACTTGCCTCACACATGTCTGACTTCTTTGGCCCTGGGCTGCTGGAGTCAGCACTGGCCCCTTCGGCCGGGCTGTGCGAGCGGATCCGGCTGCTCATCTGGATCCCCCCTTCCTCCTCCTCCGCCTGCTCATTCTGCCCAGAGAGGTCCCCACTGCTGGCGCCCTGGGGCAGTGGGGAGTGCAGGACCTCGGTGCAGAACAGGGTGCGAGGGCCGTGCAGCTCACAGAAATGGCACAGGGCAACGATGGCATTCATAGTGAGGGCTCAGCACACCCGCCAGGCCTCCTGGGGAGGGAGGGAGAGAACACACAGGGTCAGCACATGGGGTAGGACAGCATCTCCTAGGTCTGAGTGGTGCCAGTCCTGCTCTGCATCCCTCCGGGAGCAGCTGGCTGCAAGCTTAGCTTAAGGGACCAGCACGACTCTGCCTGATCACAGAACCAGTCATTTAGGTTGGAAAAGACCTCCAGGGTCATCGAGTCCAACGTGTGACCAATCACTACTTTGTCACCCAGCCCAGAACACTGAGTGCCACATCCACTCGTTCCTTGGACACCTCCAGGAATGGGGACTCCACCACCTCCCTGCACTGATCCAGGACCAACATTCCATGTCCCAGTGGGATCAAGTCCAGCAGCCTGACCTTCTGCATCCAGGTCCCTGCTGCTAAGCCAGAACATCTCAGGCCCCACAGGGGTGGGATGGGGCTGGACTGACCCCTCATGCCCTGATACCTCTGACCTTACAGGGGCAGGTTTATAGAATCAAGGAATAGTTTGGGTTGGAAGGGACCTTCAAGACCACCTCATTCCACGCCCTGCCATGGACAGAGACACCTTCCACTGTCCCAGGTTGCTCCAAGCCCTGTCCAACCTGGCCCTGGACACTTCCAGGGATGGGGCAGCCACAGCTTCTCTGGGCAACCTGTGCCAGGGCCTGCCCACCCTCACAGAGAACAATTTCCTCCTAACATCTAACCTAAACCTACTCTTTTTCAATCTGAACACGTTCCCCCTTGTCCTGTCACTCTTTCCCCCTTTTTCCCACAAATTCCCTTCAGATTCAGGAAGGCCACGATTATGCCACCCCCAGCCTTCGCTTCTCCAGGCTGAACCACCCCAATCCTCCCATATTATCCCCACAGCACAGCTGCTCCACCCTCTGCTCTAGGAAGAGCTCTGACAGACCAAACCCCGCTCTTCATGAACCTCAGGCCGGGCCTGCCGGGCGCCTCAAGACCCGAACGCCTCAGGCCCTGAGGCGTTCGAGTCNGGTGGCTGTGGCTCATCTCAGGACATCTCCAGTTTGCTGTTGCTGGCTGTAGGCTTTCCCCAAATTCTGACATTGTCCTTATTAATGTCACTGTCCCCTCCCTTGCAGGGCCAGATCCTGGCTAACCTGAAAGCCATGGATTCAGACTGGTTTGCACAGAACTACATGGGCAGGAAGTCCAAGGTAAGGCACAGTCAGGGTATTTTCATGGTCCCAGAGTGGTTTGGGCCAAGCCCTGTCCAACCTGGCCCTGGACACTTCCAGGGATGGGGCAGCCACAGCTTCTCTGGGCAACCTGTGCCAGGGCCTGCCCACCCTCACAGAGAACAATTTCCTCCTAACATCTAACCTAAACCTACTCTTTTTCAATCTGAACACGTTCCCCCTTGTCCTGTCACTCTTTCCCCCTTTTTCCCACAAATTCCCTTCAGATTCAGGAAGGCCACGATTATGCCACCCCCAGCCTTCGCTTCTCCAGGCTGAACCACCCCAATCCTCCCATATTATCCCCACAGCACAGCTG
>WBMV01006984.1:642787-658711 GCA_013396655.1 Campylorhamphus procurvoides
GAGCGGGCCGAGCTCCCCCCGTCGGAGTGGTGCGGGCCGCGCGGCGGGTCACGTGATCCGGGCGGAGGCCCTGAGGGAGCCGGGCCGGGACGAACATGGCCGGTCTTGGGGGGACACGGGGGGGACATGGCGGGGCTGGGGGGGACATGGTGGGGACACCGTGGGGCCCCCGGCTGCCACAGAGCCCCTTTGCCCCTCTGTGTCTCCCCCCAAGGCGGTGCCGTGCTCTCCGTAGCCTGGACGCGACTTCTCCCGTCAGGGACCCACCCTGTGATTTAATTCCTTAAATTGATGGGAATGTAAGATCAGGGCAGATAAAGGCTGCGAAGCGTTGTCTTTTCCCGGTTTATAAAGCAGCTGTACCGAGGTGTTCACACAGGTACAGCCCTGGAAGGGCAGGGAACCCAAGTTAAACTGTTAAGGTTCTTCACACAGACGCTTCATTAAACTACTCCAGTTTCTCTTCAGGGTATCAAGTTTAAGCATTAGAGGATTATTTAGCTTTAGGAATCTATGATAGAAAGATAAACAGAATTCCATGTGAACTCTTAATCCTTTCAGGCTTCAAAATAATTAAAAGTACTATATTCTCCCCACTGGAGTTGCCCCTTACAGAATTTTAAATACCCCTATCAGAACAAAAGAGTTAAGTTTTCAACAAGATAACAGCACAGATCATTTAACTGAGTAAAACTTGTACTTAAATACCAAAAATGAGGAGTTGTTGCTGACGCCACTGCAATAGAGACCTCTGGATCCAAAGAGCCACATTAATTACATCTCTGATGAAAACAATACCGAGATGGTCAGCGAGATGCATTGCTGTGGAAACACAGAGCTCAGATATGAATCCCACAAGGGTTTGGGTTGACAGGGACTTTGAAGATCATCTCATTCCAACCCCCTGCCATGGGCAGGGACACCTTCCACTAGCCCAGGCTGCTCAGAGAGAACAGAATTCCATCCATCCAAAATCCTGTAGCCCACCTCAGGCAACGACTTGCAGCAGCACTTCCTAAGGAAAACAAGACAAAAGAATCACCCTGTTCCTACTCAGGATTGCTNGGGGTGGGGGGGGGCGAGCCGGTGGCGGCGAGCCGTGGGCGCCGCACGGGGAGCGGGCCGAGCTCCCCCCGTCGGAGTGGTGCGGGCCGCGCGGCGGGTCACGTGATCCGGGCGGAGGCCCTGAGGGAGCCGGGCCGGGACGAACATGGCCGGTCTTGGGGGGACACGGGGGGGACATGGCGGGGCTGGGGGGGACATGGTGGGGACACCGTGGGGCCCCCGGCTGCCACAGAGCCCCTTTGCCCCTCTGTGTCTCCCCCCAAGGCGGTGCCGTGCTCTCCGTAGCCTGGACGCGACTTCTCCCGTCAGGGACCCACCCTGTGATTTAATTCCTTAAATTGATGGGAATGTAAGATCAGGGCAGATAAAGGCTGCGAAGCGTTGTCTTTTCCCGGTTTATAAAGCAGCTGTATCGAGGTGTTCACACAGGTACAGCCCTGGAAGGGCAGGGAACCCAAGTTAAACTGTTAAGGTTCTTCACACAGACGCTTCATTAAACTACTCCAGTTTCTCTTCAGGGTATCAAGTTTAAGCATTAGAGGATTATTTAGCTTTAGGAATCTATGATAGAAAGATAAACAGAATTCCATGTGAACTCTTAATCCTTTCAGGCTTCAAAATAATTAAAAGTACTATATTCTCCCCACTGGAGTTGCCCCTTACAGAATTTTAAATACCCGGATCAGAACAAAAGTAGTTTTCAACAAGATAACAGCACAGATCATTTAACTGAGTAAAACTTGTACTTAAATACCAAAAATGAGGAGTTGTTGCTGACGCCACTGCAATAGGGACCTCTGGATCCAAAGAGCCACAGTAATTACATCTCTGATGAAAACAATAGTGAGATGGTCAGCGAGATGCATTGCTGTGGAAACACAGAGCTCAGATATGAATCCCACAAGGGTTTGGGTTGACAGGGACTTTGAAGATCATCTCATTCCAACCCCCTGCCATGGGCAGGGACACCTTCCACTAGCCCAGGCTGCTCAGAGAGAACAGAATTCCATCCATCCAAAATCCTGTAGCCCACCTCAGGCAACGACTTGCAGCAGCACTTCCTAAGGAAAACAAGACAAAAGAATCACCCTGTTCCTACTCAGGATTGCTCAGAGATGCCACGAGCAGGGCTTGAACACCTCCTGAGCAGAGGGCACTGCCACACACAGCGACCAGCAGCCTCCTGCCCATCCCATCCATCAGCCAGAACCACATCCTGAGAAGCAACAGGAACAAGAGGCCCCCCAAAATCTAAGGAAAACCCAAACATAAAAGACCTGCAATCTCATTTAAGACAAACTAAGGACGACTCGTTTGTTATCTTTATTTTTCAATAGTACATTTAAACAACTTCTCAGGACTAACCTCCTGGGCCAGTGTGGCCACACAGAGAACATTTCCTAGGTTATACAGATCGCCTATGACAACACAAACACCGGCTGTGCTGCGGGACAGAGAAGGGAAATGGGAAAGGGGCAGCTGGAGTTACACAGTGGCGCGATGGCAGCGCTGTGGGTGTCAGTGGAGGTCACAAACTGGGGCTCCTGGGTGGCACAGAAACAGGAGGGGGGGTTGTACACAAACAGCTGTCAACTGTTTCTTCTGAAAAACATTTAAAAATCTAACAGGAACTGGCCTAGAGACCCCTCCTGTGGCTACGAGTGGTAGTTGCACCTCTAATGCTGCCTTCAGAACTGCATTTTGCGTCTTTGCTAGCTAAGATGCATCAAAATTGGCATCAGATATCAAAGCGTGCACTCGAGTGTTGTGTGGACACGTGTTGTGGCCATGCAGGATGGGAAGAACCAGCCACGGGCCCTCTGAGAGTCCAAGGGCAGAGCAGCACAGCACACAGTGTTCTCAGATTTGAGCAAAAGTCCTTCCCCGCAGTAAATACTAATTAAAACCAGAAAGCTCAAGTGCTCTCGAAGCGTCTCAGCTGACCAGCCCATGCAATTAGTTCCAAGACTTGAAGGAGCTGCTTCATTAAAAATCTGACTTAATTTCAGCAGTATCTCAAGACATGCAGATGCCAGATGGTGTGTGTTTATGAAACTAGGACTTAAAAGCTCTTCCCTGAAGCACTTTAGGTGAATTTTTTATCTACTGATTCTACAGGTGGGACCTGACTTGGAACTTTTAACAGAAATCAGAGATTAACAGCACAACCGTCCATGTCAGGAAAGGAATCTCAGCAGTTCTCTAACCTTAAAAGCATTTGCCCTCCTAAAAATCAGATATATAACTTGAATCACTTGAAACTATTACACAGCTATTTTTGCCATCCTTTTGATGTGAGCATGGATTTATTTTATCTACTGTAGGAAGAAAAAAAAAAAGAAGAGAAAAATGTAGCAGCTATTTGCCAGCTGTATGTATTAGTTTGCTTCCAATTCCACAGGTGGAAAGCCATCCTGCAGCTCTCAGCAGGTAAATCCACGCTCACCAACAGGAATTAGTGGTGTAAAAGTGGACATTCCTGGTGGTTCTCCAACTCCAGGACAGCATCCCACATACATTCTCCCCCAGCAAGTGAGACCTTGGCAAGGAGAGGCGAGCCAGGCACTTTTCTGGATGGGTGGGGTTTGGGGTCAGTTGTTTGCAGTACTTTCTGTGAGTGCCACAGTGGTTGTAACAACAATCCCACTTTGTGCTCGAGCCCACAGCATCACTAATCCACTCATTTAACACTTCCATGGGACCACAGAGGAAAATGGTCCGAGTACATTCAGCACTGAAATCACTGCAGAATTAGGGAAAAAAACACCTTCAAAATCATAAATCTCTTGGTAAGGCAAGTTATTAATAAACACAAGACTTTGCTTTAAGATCAGGTGTAAAAGCTGCCTCCATAGAAGTCTCTACAGGAGGAGGCACAAGTGCTGGGTGGTGAGTTGCCCACACCACGGACCTACGCTGTGTTTGATACTGAACTGCTATTCTGTACTTTTAAATTAAAACACCATCCACCAGCAAAACCACCTGGGACACCTCTCTTCACCCCACTGTCACAGAGGCTCTGCCAGAATGGAGACACCAGTTTGGGGTGAAACCCCAGCACTTCTGTATCAGCACTGGAAGCACAAATGGATTATTTTCAGCCACAAACTTCACACAGCAAGAGCCAGAAATGCTCAGCTCCCACTTGAGCAGTGCCAAGCAGCTCCTAGTCAGGTGTTTCAGGAGGAAGCAGAGGCTGCTGAGCTTCTCGTATTCTGACTTGATGACAGGTTTATTTCTGCCTGACAGCAGGAGAATTGCACTGACAGGAAGGTGTTTGAACAGTGAGAATCTTCAGATACACGAGAACGACAGTAAATTAAACAGCCTGTTGATTTAAGGGGTGAAGCACTTTAAAGAATCCAACAACAAAGTTTTAAAGTTTAAGATAGTGAATAAAAAACAGGTACCATTCCAGCATGTTATCTCAAAATAAAATCTTGCATTCTGAGAGCTGTTTAGAATTCTATTTATGTTCCATGTAGAAATACTGGTTTCCACCACAGAAAAGCCTGTTGAATACCTTCATGCCAGTTGTATATGAACAAACATTTGAATTTCTTTCAGTGTAAACAACTTCCTATCTAGAATCCTCCAGAACACCAACATCTTCCAAACATCCTTTTGTTTAGGTCTAATAAGTTTCATCTAAGAGCAAATAATATTAGCAGATATTTTGTACCAGAAACTTAAAATCATAAACAGCTGTCATGTCTGGTTTCCCTATAGTGATTTCTGCTTTGCAGCAAACTTCCTAACAAGGACTCCTTGATATCCTCATCCTTTTGGGAAGAACAGTTCTTATTTCCTCATTTAACAGACAGCACCAGCTACATTGGCCATATGCAAATTCTCTACATTATGATTTGCTTAAACTCCACCCCTCTGCCCCCACCACACATATAAATCTGCACTTTGAGCCAACTTTAAATACAGAATAATGAACCAGTAATTATCTTGTAAGTGAGCCAACACTAGTTTGTATTCTTCCCTGAATAACACTTTTTTTTTGCAGAAGAGAAGGACTGCTACAGAAACACAGCAACATTCAAACCCTTTAAAACAAAAGGTAGATTATTTAATGCATTAACGATGTTAATCTGAAGATAAATAAATCCACAACAGACTTTTAAGTTTCTTTTGAGATTTCCTTTTCTTTGCAGAGAATATTTCTGATATTATACAGTACTGAGAGGGTGTTCTTTTATTTTCTTAATGTCCAGGTGAAAAGCAAAGCTCAGTTCCCTCTGCTCTCTTCGTGGAACTCCTCAATGCCCTATTCCAGGCGTGATTCTTTCATAAGCTTTTACTTGAAAGCGGAGTGGTGAGCAACATTAATTTCAAGAATAACTGGATGGTTTGGTCCCTGAGTCATCTTCTTGAGAGCCCATACTCTGAAAGGGAGAGAGTTAGTTCTGTTCAGAAACAGGCCTGAAGGTTTCAGAAAGACAGTCCTTTGAAGTTAACAGGTAGGAAAATGAAGCGCATATGAAATAACATGCACTTCCTTTTTCATTTAAATCACTGCAGGATTAATTAGGACAAACCCCCTTCAAAAATCGTAAGTATCTTTACAATGTTTCATGTTTATACACATATTATTATTAAAAACATGTAATATTAACACTGTAAATACTGACATTCAGTAGAACATACTCACTGCACTGAATGAATCTCTTACCTACTCTTACAAGACATCAAAATCAATTACCTTCTGCACAAACTGAGGGTTCACAGTGATCTCTTGATCCATGGCTTTCAGTCGTTCATCAAGCTCTATACATTTCAGCATCTTAAAAAATAATATATGTATTAAGTTGATTTCTTTGTCCAGCTTGTACATGATCTTCAAGACATTTCATGGCTTGACACTTCTGTGCCATGTGGAACCAGTAACTTCTGCCACTGCTAAAGTTCCATGTCAAAACATTCTCATCCTTCCATCTCCCAAACAAAAGTGTCAGACCAATTTTAATCCCTTAATTTGATCCATGTCTTCCTGACAATCCTTTTTCAGGACACTGATAGACAGTCCCTTGAGGGTCAACCATCTTAACCTACAGGGTTACACTGACAGCCAGTGGAGGTGATACTTGAAGTCTAAAACTCTAAAAACAATTTTTCTAATCTGTTCAATTCAAGGATGTTCACATCATCAACGGCAAGCAGTCAGTCTCCTGAAACAGCTCAAGCTGTTATTGACAGTAACTATCAGTGTAAAACCTTTAAATACTGGAATGGCAAAACAGTCAAATGCTGATTGAGAGTCCTCAATCTCTACATCCACAGTTGTAAACCTACACTGGCTTCTCTGTATCCAGACTAAGGCTTTTTGGTAAGAATTCCAAAAGCAGTTAAGGATTTACCTCCTGATCAATGTTATGAAGCATAGCTGGATTGTTATATTTTTCAGGATTATCATGGAAACAGACCATACCATCTTTCTGATTAATACTTGCAAAGATTTCACCATCTTCTATCTGAAATGAGAGAGGGTTTAATGTAAGTTATCCCCAAGAACTGAATTTCAGGTAACCACCACACACACACACGATCCCTGTGGAATCATCTTTAACTCGGTTGCCTTTACTTTTTAACAGCTTCCCAAAGACATATAATTCATGCTTTATCTTAGGTGGAGAACAGCTTTTTAGATTTTTTGAGAACAGCCTAAACACCACAGCAGACTGGTAGCATTTACTCCACCCTGAAAAAGAACAACTCAGACCATGCACTGCCAACCCAAACACTGATTTTAGCACAGTTTAGCCAAGTCACAGGTCTTACCATGTGGAGGACGTATTTTTCTGCTTCTTGGGGCCCCGACAGCTGCACTCGACTTGCCATGTCTTGTAGTGACAATGTTAAAAACGTCTGAAATTCAGAAAGTGTCAAATCGTTAAAACCACATGTTAAGAATTTTCCTTGTCGACCCTTCATGGCCTAAGTAATCGTATTTTGGAAGTCTGATGGGAAGAAACAAGTGGAACACATAGTTATTATTTATAAAGGGACCATGAGAGTGAGTCAGTTCTCCCTCCAAAGACATTAATTTGTTACACTGCACATATGGAGTCATTACCCATTTCTGTAATTCCTTTTTAACCCTGACAGTCCTGACCACATCCCACCTCTCCCCTCTCCTTTTTACATGAGGTGACTGTCTATCCCTTGAATTTCCTTCAAGAGATGCATATATTGCATTCCTTCTGACCTTTGCTCTACTGCAACAAATATCATTTGAGCTTGCCAAACCAAAAAATATCTTTCCCTAATCATCTCAGGATTAATCCAGTCTCTCAGGTGAAGGAGCACATCACTCCACTGCTTGTTTTTCCTTTCATTTCTAAAATCTGTCCTATTCACTCACTCACTCTAATGAAGCAGCCTGTAAAGTTCAGCTTTCCTATTTCATGAAGAGATGAAGGTCACTGGGCAACCGTGCTCACTTTTTTCATTATGTCTGAAAACCTCACAGGCAAACTCCTCTGACACACAGATTGCATCACCTTTTAAATAATGCATAAGTAGCCAACTGAATTCTTTTTTATAGAGAACATTTTAGTCTCATTTGTTTCAGACACAAACCTCAGTTTTAGTCATTGCTCTGCCACGTTACTACATCATTTTGCTCTAAATAGAATATGTTTCAGAGATCCACTCTCAGAGGGAACCCACTCCCAATTTCTCTTACCTTTGTTAGCCTCTGAATATTCTTTTTGTAGAGAGATGACAGGCATTGCTTAACCAGCCCCATATTGTTATCCCTTGTGAATGTTTCACTGTGTTTGTTCACCAGATTTCGAAGCTCCGAGGGTTTATTGGTTGAATAAACTTGCGCTAATTCATGGTAAGCATTGCTAAGAGGCTGCAATTAGAAAAATGAGAACCCTTCTTAAAGAACACAGAGTTCAACCAGCTCCACAAAACCCATTCAGTGCTTTAACATTGGAAGCCATGCAGGCATTAAAGTAAATTTAAGTAGCTTGAGCATTTCTCATAAAAAATACATGACTTTATGGCAATGACAGATCCTCAGACACTAAATCTGTATTGCTGCAGTGCAAGATTTAATAAACGTAATTCAAGGACCTCTGTGTGACAGTTTTACTTGCAGCAGTGTGAAAGAAACTCCCTTAGCTGACCAGCATGAGAAGAAAGCTCAGTTTAAGCCAAGTAGAATATTGCCTCGTCACTGCCCATCCATTAGATTTGTTTTGCCCTCTGAGAGACTCATCCTTGACCAGGATGTGTCACAGCGTGGAAGATCCCCAGGGTGAAACCACTTCACCTGTATTGCCTTAAAGTGGTTTGAGCTTATTAGTATCTGAAGTTAAAAGATTTTGGAAATCTCTAGAATTCTGGTCACAAATCAGCAAACTCAGTGTTAAATAAGAACTGACTAACTTTAAGTGTTCTATTTACTTAGGATCAGAACTCTCTCACTGGCAGTTTCGTCTCCCACCCTACACCTCCTTCTCTGAATGCCTACAGACTCCAAACTTGGAGCTTTTTTAGAAGCTCTTATTCTTTAAAAAGCTGGAGTTTGGGAATAAACCGTTTAGCATTTTGTACTCCAATTAGATGAAGTTACAGATTGAATCTTCTCCCAAATTCACAGCCAAGTGAAATCTGAGTATTTTTAAAATTCTAACATGAAAAGCTATATAGGGATGTGCAGCAGCAGTGAAGAGAATATTGGTAAGTACTATTCAACCCTGAAGTTTTTCCAAATTTACATTTAAAAATCTGTATCACCAATATCACAGAATGGTTTGGGTTGGAAGGGGACCCTGAAGATCATCCAGTGCCACCCCCTGCCATGGGCAGGGACACCTTCCACCAGCCCAGGGTGCTCCAAGCCCTGTCCAACCTGGCCTTGGACACTTCCAGGGATCCAGGGGCAGCCACAAATTCCCTGGGTAACCTGTGCCAGTGCCAGAGCAATACATTTTTTTTGTAACAGATGTAGAAATTGCCAAACAACCTTTACCTATTCACACTGGAAAGGCAGCATGGGGTTGTACTCTGGCACACTGTGAAGTATTTCCCGTGATCTCCAGTGCTAAACAGCACCATCAAATGAGGGTAGAAAAAAATCATTTACAAATTTAGATTAGTTGTTCTATTATTCAGCTGTATTTGCAAGACTTACCTTAATGAATCTACCAACTATCTGGGAAGTGTATTTTGGTAGCTGCTGAACTTTGCCAAGTAGTATCAAAGAAACTAGGATATACTTTTTATATGATTCCAACATAATATGACTGACTGCCATGGCTGGAGTAGTTATTGCCTAAGCAAAAGAAAAAGAAACAGAACAGAAATTTAGTATACTTACTGGAAGATCCTGCCAGCTACTGCATTAATAAAAATCTCAGTTTAAGCTGCATGCAGAAAGGATACCACGACATACAAAGTTCTCCTTTGAGCATTGAAGCTTAACTAACTTCTGTCAAAATTAACTATCCAAAATTATCCAAAAAGAGGGGAATTTTAGACAAGGTAGTCAAAACATATCATGTTACAGTGATGCCTACCTTAAAATAACCCAGTTCAGACTGAATCAAAACTTCTTTCTTTGGTATATATCTAAAGTTGTACCAGAAATCACCTGTAGTTACTTGTTAATCAGGAATGGTTGTGCAGTTCCTGTAGAACTTGGATTTACACAAATCCCTAAAGAGGTTTTATAAAGCTATTACATCATTAGATCCCATATTTAAGTATGAAAGAGGTCTGCAGAACAGGGAAAAGGGATATTAGCTTGTTATGATACTGAAACTACACAAGAGCTGACCCCCGTTTACAGAAAAGAAAAATGCTGCACCAGTTTATTTTGCACATTTACACCATTTTCCCCTTCCACAAAGCTTTCCCAGTTTTGCTGTTTTCTCTTCTTTCCCAGATAAAGTAAAATCAGAAAAAAACAGTCTTGAAGAAGTGTAAATCCCCTCATAAAATCAGCAAGGACCTTAGCAAAACCTGGACTGTTTTTTAAGGACACACAATTTTGTGTGCCAGCCTGTGACCTGTTTCTGTGCTGCAGTCCTAAGCACGCAGCTGAATAATATTTATAGTGAGATAAATTTAACATCACCCTTTGAGCTGCACAGATTTATGGTGCAATAAGGCTGTAAGAGACTTCCTTAAAGGAAAACACCTCTAAAGGCAGTTTGGTTGTGACAATTCAAAGGGGCTGTGTTCTCTCAGCACTATTACACATTTACTTTTGCCTTTCCACTGGTCACACTTCAGACTTACCACTTCATTTCAAGTTACCTGTTCATAAAAGTAGAGTGCTCTTTCAAAGTTCTTTAGCCCAGTGTATATCATCCCACCATAGTAGTAGTAACATAAAAAGTGCTTCGCATCATATGCCCCATTCTCTTTACAAATATCCATCATGTCCACATCTAGATACGGGAGGGCAGGTTTAAAGCATTTTGCTAACAAACAGAGCTACAAGAAAATAAATCAAGTTTTCATAAATTAGCCATTTCCATTCAAATTTCCATGAAGAAGAAGTTGAAAGTAAATCAATTAGTACTATTTAATAAGTACCACTTCATCACCAGTGATAGAACAGAGCATGTCAGTAGTGCTGTAACACAGTTTATTCATTGTATCACGGCTGAAAACCCTTAACACAGACTACAAACTGTTATAAATTATCTGACTCCTAAAGAAATTAAACTCTGAGAAAGCTGCTTGAAACTTCAGGCCTGCCAAATTACTGTGCTGGCAGCACTAAATATTGCTCTGAGCATTCCTGTCCAACCCCAACTCCCAGGAGCCAAGAACGAGACAGAAGTGCAAATCCAGGCCAAAGACAGGGAGACAAACATGTCTTTTGTCAGAGCTGAGCAGACAGTAGCTGGGTATTACACTGATACTACCTAAGATAAGCTGTGTGTGACTTTCAGCCCACAAAGAAGGGATGTCAAAGGACTCTCAGAAGTCATCACCAAAACCAAAGATCTGGGGATACATTTAATAATTAATCTGTATATCAGATTCAGATTTTATTTCAGTATATCATACTATTTGCTACTGGAAAAAAACCCCAGAACAGTTCAAAAGCCATTTTCACGTGGCAATATATGAACATGCATTTCCTCAAATGGTTATAGGTATTTTATAAGATTTGACTGTCACAAAAAGCCCTTAAGTTTGCCTTACCTGGCAGAGATCTGCATGTATTGAGGTCAGCTGGTTTGTGTTCATCTGCATCTTGTCTATGGCTTGTCTGAGAATGCAAATTCCTCGCAGGGGCTGTCAGAAATTACATCTCTTTCAGATAATTTCTCATAGATGGCAGCACATTGGATCTTATGTTGACACTTACAAATGAAAAATAACACTAATTGACAGGTTCCATTAAGTAGTAGTTTATTTGAGGTTCCCTTTTTGTAGGATACTGCAGTGTCTCAGAAAATAAAATTCTTGACCTCTGCTTCTATCTCTGGCCAGATTTCACTTACGTGGCCTGAAAAAGTCAGTATCTTAGCAACAAAACTCCTGGTCAAATATTTCTTAATCAAGTTTCCTGTACATTTTAAGGCATTTCATTATGACCATTATATAACACCAGTGAGAATAACACTGAAACTAATACCACTGACTCACCAGTGCTAACAATTTTTGCAGCTCTCTCCTACTCAGGCACACATTGTCTGAAGAACATTCTTGAGACTATGGATTTCATAGTTTGTGTGACAGAGCACGTTTTCAAGTGACTCTCCTCCCAAAAAATTTATTTTCCTTACATTTTCCTTAAAGAAAGCTTAACATTTTGGGTTTGCTTCCTTACCTCTCAGGAGGCAAAACAACTAAGGAGCTCCACAAAAATACTTAACGTGAAGTTAGTGGCAAGTCTATGTGGAGTAAAAGACTGGTAACATGCCCTTTAAGCCTTGAATATGTAGTAGCTTATTTGTAGTAGATGATACTTGCTCACCTGTTTTCTCTCCACAAGGGCATTTGTTAACTGGTGGCACAGGCCAGCAACTAAATACAGTAAAAAACAAACAAAAAACACCACAGTGAAAAATCAGAAAGACTATCAAAAAAAATATATGAAGTCTGAAATTAAGTTGAACTTACAAGTGTCTGTTGCATATCTAATGTGTTCTCCATTACAAGTGCTGATAAACAGTTGCACCTGTGAGAATAATGTTTCGAAGTCAGGGATGCTGGGCATAGAAAACTTCACAAACCTGAAACAAACAAACGAAGGGTTTAGCACTTAATGTCTAGAGGTTAATAAAAAGCTTAATCTTCATTGCTAAGTCTCTATAGGTGCTTGCAAACAAATCCAAAGTGTTTCTGACAGCTGGGGTAAGATTTCCCCAGGAGCTTCACAACAACATTTGAAAACACCTTTCCACTCACCCCTCAATTCTCAATTTAGTGCAAAATTCCAATTTAGCCTTGCATAACTCATCTTATAAGGTGCTAGTGAATTGTAGCATCTCCATGTATTACACTACTGTTTCAAAAGGGTAGCAGAACAAATACTACAATTCTGATCTTTCTCTTAAAAGACAATTTTAAAATAATAGTGGAACCTGCAAACACTTCACTTCCAGTCACGTGCAGCCAGTTTGAACTTCAGGGCCAAGTATCTTCACCTCAGCACCCCCAAGGCAATTCAAATATTATCTTAAACTACAGACAGCAGCATGAGCCTCAGTGCTGTCTAGAGACAAACACCCAAGGGCTACGATAAAACCCAAGTTTCACTGGAATAAAACGTCTTGCTCCATATTTACAGTTCAGCACAACTAATGCTCTGAAAGTCAGGTTTTAAAAGCTAATTTTATAACTTTTTGCTGAACACATATGGAAAAACACTTATCACAGAATCACAGAATGGTTTGAATTGGAAGAGACCTTAAAGATCATCTTGTTCCACCCCCTGCCAGGTTGCTCCAAGCCCCATCCAACCTGGCCTTGGACACTTCCAGGGATGGGGCAGCCACAGCTTCTCTGCCCAACCTGTGCCAGGGCCTGCCCACCCTCACAGGGAAGAATTTTCTCAGCCTGTCCTCATAGCAGAGGAAAATATAAGTTTTTATAAAAACATGAACAAGAGAAAGAGGCACAGCCTGAAGGAAAAGGACCCCCCATATCACCACTTGACAGTAATGGCATTTACAAGCTTCAAAGGTTTTTTTCTTTTGGGAATACAAATTTGCCTTGGTATTTTCATTTAAAAAACGTGCATCACTGAAGGAAACTAAACACTGTAAGAAATGCAAATTGAAAACATGTCTAAGAGAAAAACATTTGGCTGACAATTCAGCATTTTGCCTGGCATTTTAATATTAAGATATTTAATTAAAAGCAAGCAACACTTACAAGACAGCAAGAACACCTAATGAGTGTTCCTGCACATCCAGGGCACCGAGCACTGTATCCAGATGGGAAAGATTTTTTGCTAGCAGCTCTCCACTTTTATTGATCAGTTCACAAAGCTGGGTCATTTGCCCTGAAACACAAAAAGCATCGTTGTCAAACTGTAATTAGAGAATACTCACACATTCCCACACCTCACTACAACCTGCTTCCCTATGTAACCTCAGGAAAGAGTAGGATCATCCCAAGATTTAATTTTCTTTAATACAACAGGCATTAGTTTTCAACCCACCACATGTTTTTTTTTAAATAAAACATATAGCAGAACTTGTTTCTTGCTCTTCCTTAAGCCCTACCCACCATTCAGGTCTGCTCATAAGCATGTTTTTGAAGTAGCCATTATCGTTACAACTAAGTACCCACAAAAAGGATTTAGAAACCTGTCCTTAAATTAACTTTGTATATTAAACCCACAATGTTTTCTATTTGTTCTAAGTTACGAACACAGCACAAAAGGCAACTATTTTGAATTAGGAAGGTATGGTAAGCCCAAAAATCCTTACAAAGAAAGCAGATCCATTCTCATGAACTGCTTTCAAGCTCTTCCTCCCCACCAATTAACTGAATGAATTAGAAGCAGAGTATTGTTTCAATGGTCAATCCTTGCAGATTAGAGAGAAAAAACAAATGTTCTCTCACCCTTAACAAAAGTCTTCATAAAATGAAGAATATTGCAACCATCCAGAAAGAGATTTACACTACCCTCAGTTCTATGGCCTTTTCCTTTGAAAAAGGAAAACCAGGGAATCCTCAGCAATTAAATGACAGAGGGACCAAAAGTTCCCAATGGGGGACCAAAGCCCAAGAATTCCAGAAACCCACCCCCAAAACTGCTTTCTCCATACAGAATGAAATCTTCACGTCACCTCTCAGACAGCCAATTGCTGACAGCCAGAAACCAACACAAGTACACACACTTCTGTGTGCTCTCATGTGCTCCAGCTGCTTGTCTGGGTCTGGATTTACTTTCACAGAATCGCAGAATGGTTTGGGTTGGAAGGGGCCTTAAAGATCATGTTGTTCCACCCCCTGCCACGGGCAGAGACACCTCCCACTAGCCCAGGTTGCTCCAAGCCCGTCCAACCTGGCCTTGGACACTCCCAGGGATGGGGCAGCCACAGCTTCCCTGAGCAACCTATGCCAGGGCCTGCCCACCCTCACAGGGGAGAATTTCTTCCCAACATCCCATCTAACTCTATTCTCTGTCAGTGGGAAGCCATTCCTCCTTGTCCTGTCACTCCAGGCCCCTGTAAATAGTCTCTCTCCATCTTTCCTGTTGGCTCCTTCAGGTTCTGGGAGGCCACAACTCGGTCCCTCCAGAGCCTTCTCCTCTCCAGGCTGAACAAGCCCAATTCTCCCAGCCTTTCCTCAATTCAGAGCTGCTCCAACCTTCTGATCATCTTGCTGGGTTCCTCTGGACTCATTCTAAAGGCTGATGTTCTTCTTGTGCTGAGGACATTCTCACAGAGAATCCCTTCCTGGCTCATCCCTACTGACAGAACTTCCACAAAGCCAACCAGTCTTCCTTTGAGCCTTTTGCATCCCCAAAACTTCTCCAGCCCAACTACAGGTGCCCAAAGAACCATCTTCCACGTGGTTTGTACCCGCACTTTGCAGATTTAATTTCTCTTATATGTGATACCCCCAGTAAAAATACTTTATATTTAATAAGTTAAACCAAAGTAAGGAAAAGCTGGAGCCCCACCCAAGAACCTGGGACCACAGAGGAAAGCATCAATTTTTGATCAGTTCTGGGGGTCAAACATCCCAGGCAGAGGAACAATCAGCACACATTTCATGGAGCATCAACACAGAGGGGAAAGTTCAAGAACCAGGAAACACTGTGCCCCCACACAGGAAAATTAGGAGTTTGGCAGTGAAACTAAGGAATTCTAACTGTGGTTATTATAATACTTTCTGAACACGTGGTTATGGTCTCAGACCTGTCATACAGTTTACGTGGGAAGGGACTCTGTCCACGCACTGCTTGGAAATGTAGAGCAGAGACATTTGGACACCTCAGAACCATATTTTAACCACACTTATCCCAACCCTCCCTCGCACCTGGGAGGTGACAGGCTGGGCTACAAAATCCCAGCTAAAGTCCCCGCGATGCCCGCTCCTCCTCCTGCTTTAAAGGCTCAGATTTTGGCACGGCCGCCGGCGCTAAAACCACCCGCTGGGAGAACCGCGTGAGGGCTCCGTGAGGGACACGCCGTGCCTGTCACAGCCCCGGATCAACCTGGGCACGGACCCCCGGGTGCAGAGCCCGGATTAACCCGTGCCTAGCCCCGCAGAACCGGGGATACAGAGCCTGAATTAACCCATACCAGGCCCAGGGATACAGAGCCTGAATTAACCCATACCAGGCCCAGGGATACAGAGCCTGAATTAACCCATACCAGGCCCAGGGATACAGAGCCTGAATTAACCCATACC
>WBMV01006984.1:661651-692324 GCA_013396655.1 Campylorhamphus procurvoides
CAAGCCCCCCACCCCTTTCCCCTACACCATGATTTTGCTGAGCTGCTTCCTGCACCTGCGGCCTCGGCGCTGCGGCCCCTTGGCAGGGCTGGGCAGGGGGCTCGGCCCCGCCGGGGGGTCCCGCAGGGCTCTGCGGGTGCTGGTGGACATGGATGGGGTGCTGGCCGACTTCGAGGGAGGCTTCCTCAAGAAGTTCAGGGCCAGGTACCCCGACAAGCCCTACATTGCCCTGGAGGACCGGAGGGGCTTCTGGGTGTCGGAGCAGTACGGGCGCCTGGGACCCGAGCTGAGTGTGAGTTGTGCATCCCCATGGTCTGGCTGGAGCTCGGCCCCACGGGACCCTCTGGCCCCCAGGTCGTGGGTGCAGCACTGGGGAGGGTGTGGGTGCTGGCCAGAGCTCCCACCAAAACACAGGTCCAGGTCTGCAGGAGAGCTCCCAGCAGTGCCTTTTCCCCAGAAATCCTGCGGGGTTTGTGCTGTCTCTTTCATAGAGTCATGGGATGGTTTGGGTTGGAAGGGACCTTAAAGCTCATTTTGTTCTCTGCCCCTGTTATGGGCAGAGACACCTTCCACTAGGCCACCTTGCTCAAGTGGTGTAGTGGTCTTTTTCCCTACATGCGTGGATATAGATGCAAGGAAAGGAGATATTTCAGAATGTCTGCCTTAAAATACTCCAGATTGCACAGCTGGGTTTTTCTAGCTCTGATTTGGCCACATGGACTGATAGTGTTCCAAGGTGGATTATTCAGCTCCTCAACAGCAATGTGAGGAATGGCATTCAGCACAAAAGTTGAGAGCAAACCATGCAATTGATGCTTCATGCAAGGGCTTACTTAAAATTAAAACAACTCCAGGCCCTTCCAGGCCTGAAAATTACGGTGTTCATTTTAATAATTAAAGCCTAAAAGCAGAAGCTCTCTTTATATTGTACTTTATCATTTTAACAACAGGCTGACCATTTCAGAATTAGTTTCTGCCTCTACAAGTTTCCCATCCTGATGGGATGTCTATGATCTCATCCATGGATTGCAGTTGCACTAGTTGAAAGGTGTTATGGCAAATAAAAGTGCTCCTGTTTTTAATGGGATGATGGCTACAAGGAAAGGAGAAGGAATTAGGTCTGGGGCTGTCCCACAGGGAAAGCTGAAGGAATAATGTGTCCTCTCTGGCTGGGATTGATGAAAGGGAAATGGAGGACATTATTCATGCAGTAAAGCAGATGTTAAAAGTTTGGCAGGGGTAATGCACGATAATGAATTTTTCTTCCTTGATCTTAAGTACGTTGGATGTGTTAAATGAAGTGAGCTCATCTTGTGTCTGCTGTGATCAAGTAAAACCATCAAAATCTTGGTCTGAACAAGTAGCAAAATTTCCACAGACTGACCGCAGAGCAGTCCTGGTTTCAGCCATGACTATAAAGTAAGAACTGCTCTGTGGCTGTGGGCACATGGGTCATTGCAGTCTCCCCCATCACAGAACACCATTGACCTACTGTAGGAGACCAGAAAATAGGAGCCAAAGAGTCCAGCAAGCTGCAGGTCCCAGCTCTGAAAGGGAGAACAGCTCAGCAATGCACTGAGCACATAGACCTGGAAGGACAGGGAGCCCTGGGCACGCAGGGAAATTCCTCATGGGCAGACATAAGAAGAAGGAATTTGAGGGTCTGTCCTGCCTGGCATGTGGTGGGATTCCCAGCCCCAGGGGATTTTTTCCTTCTGCTGGGCAGCGTGATGGTTATGGTGTGACAGGGAGTTACTCTGGCTCTGGAGCTGAGTGGGTCTTTTCCTCAAGAGGAGCTCAGTTCTTCCCTCCTCAAGCTTGATTGCAAAATGCTTTTTGACATAATTGGAAGCAGGCTGGCTGCGGAAGTCCTTGCTGAAGGAAAACACTTCAGTGCAGTTGGAAGTGCTCTGCTGCAGCAGGCTGTGTTTTTCAGGTGTCTCTTGTGCAGCTGCAGTCAGTATCTTAAAAATAAAACATCACTGCTCACCAGTCTGAAGCAGAGCAGCTCTAGTTTGAGCTGACCCCATGGCAAACTTTTAGGGCAGCTGTTCTTGCCATGGAGTCAGAAGGCATTTCTGCTGAGTCTCTGCACAAATCAATGTGTTTCTTTTTGGACAGGTATGAGAAAAGCCTTTCTTCCCTTCTCTGAACCACCAACGTTTTCTGCTGCTTGGGCAAAAGGAAAGAGTGCAACAGTCTTCCCTTTTAAATTGGGTGTCTGGTCTTCTCATGTTACCTGGAATTTTTTGAGAAATATGGGGTTTGATTCTGGCATGTCATGTTAAAAGCTCAGTGGCCAAATATGTGATGGGTTGATGCATTTACCTTCCTGAGAGCAGGCGAGGTGTGCAGCCAGTCTCCTGACACAGGATGAAGCAGGATGTGACTCCTCCAGTGATCCTGTGTTTGCTCTGGGGTGTTGCTGCCCTGAGCTTTGGGGTTCCCAGTAAAGCCCCAGTTGCTCATGGTTGCCTGCTTTATTTTCCCAGTACAGGCATAGTAAAGGCAAAATGTAGTGGTCAAATGTGGAGGCAGGAGGAAACTGTCAGTTGCCAGCTCCCTTGCAATACAAAAAGGCTGGGATGGGCTTAAAGTTCCTTTTGTCCCTATTCCCCTACCTCAAATTTAGAAACAGAGGTGTTCAAAATGAAAATCAATCCTTCAGGGCAGAGCTCCCTTCAAGAGTTCTCCTGCTGCATCTGCAGCCCTCAGCTGTATCACAATGCCAGGACAAGGCTGCTTCTGCTTCTTCCCAGCTCTCCTCCCCAAGGACCTGGTGTCTGTGCAAAATAATTGCTTTCCCTGGCACCTGACAAGCTGTTACCTGTTTGAGGCAGTGCAGGGGATGCTGTTCTTTAGAGCTGTGCTGGATCCATAGCAGGCAGCCCCTGGACTCTGCCCTCATCCCAAGGTTTTGCTCCCTGTGGTCTCCTTTCTGTTCTCCCTGTGGTATACCATTGCATCCTGGCTGCTGACCTGGATGTTAAGTGTTTCAAATCCTTGCCTGGAGATGTTCTATTTGCCTGGTAGACCTTGCCTCGGCATCCCTGAGGAAGAGCATCTGCATTCATCCTGACATGTGGTTCATCCTGTAATATACTTGCTCCTGGGAGAGCAGCCCAGCTGCTATTTTGAGTGATCTCAGAGAGACAAATAGGTCAGGCAGCATCTGTGCCTGAACAGCATCACGTTACAGCAGGGCTACCAGGCCATGTCAGCTGGATCCATGTGGACCCATCCCTCTGGACCCAGACCCAGGGTTTGGGTCAGATCTGGATAATCTCTTGTGTTTTGCCTGGAAGGAACGTGCTGCTCCCTCTGTGTCTGGGGCTGCAGAGGCAAACCCAAGAGTGCTCCAGAGCATCTGCAGTCTAAATTGTATGGGAAGGGTGCAGGTTGGCAGATGGGGAGCAGAGGCACCCACAGAGGCAAGGTGGGGTTAGCAGGAGGGGACTGGAGCTGGTGCTCCCACTGTTCTCACTGTCACCAACCTCTGTCTTAGCAGAAGGTGAGGAAGACAGACATGCAAGAAGAGTAGCAAGAAGCCCTGTGCAGTAACTGCTCTCTTTCACCCCACAGGAGAAAGCCATCAGCATCTGGGAATCCAAGAACTTCTTCATTGAGTTGGATCCACTCCCTGGGGCTGTGGAAGCTGTGAAGCAAATGGCAAATTTGGCAGAGTGAGTAGAAACACGTCCCGTGGTGTGTGGGGATGGACAGGGGAGCAGCTGTGGCGTTGTAGGCTCATCCACCTTCTGGCAGAAGATGCTGAACACAACATCAGCATTAAAAATTAATGACTGCCTGTTCCACTAGGCATGGGAGGAGAGAGAGGGCTGTGACTCCTGGAGCAGTCACCAAGAGCATCAGCCACATGCAGCCCCTTGCCTTCAGCTCAGCTCCCAGCATGGGTGGTGAAAAGGGGAACATGTTTGTGCTGCAGGCGTGGGTGGGATCCTGTGAGGTGGGGGATTAAATCACTCTGGTTTGATCTGTGTGTAGCTCTGGCACAGAGTGACACTCTGCCCCTGTTTTTCTTCTCATGGCAGCACCGACGTGTTCATCTGCACAAGCCCCATCAAGAAGTATCGCTACTGCCCTTACGAGAAGGTGAGCAGGTCCAAATCTCAGCTGGCCATGCTGCCCAGCAAAGCCAGCTGACCCCTGCGTGCCTCCAGCTGTAAAATGGCAGCAGTATTTCCCTGTTCCATCAGTTTTGTCCCTAAGGATTTGTAGAATGGCAGCTCTGCCATTGGCTGAGCTCTGCCTTTTGCATGCACTGAAGTTCTTGGTCTTAGGATTTCATCATGATATCGAAAGCTGCTTGGCTTTAAAAGAACTGGTGCTCCAGCAGCGTCTGAATCCATCCCACTAATGAACTTATTAAGAGAGATATCATACCTGTGTAGCATCCACGGCTACTTTCATTCCACCAAGCACCCCCTGCCCCATCCATCAGCCTTCCCTGAGCTCACCACTAGCCTCTTGCCTTCCAGTATGCCTGGGTGGAGAAGCACTTCGGCCCTGACTTTCTTGAGCAGATTGTTCTGACAAGGGATAAGACAGTAGTTTCTGCTGACCTGCTTATAGATGACAGACCAGATATAACAGGTAAGAGGTGAGGGGTGAAGGAGTGATTGTGTGCAGCCAGTGATGGGTGTTGGTCCTTCCATGCTTGATTAGGCTCTCGCTAAGGTTTTGTATGTTCAGGCTCTTCATGCTGGAGTAAAGTCAACCTCAGTGTCTTGCAGAGGAGTTGCCCAGAGCACTGACCTCTCTCCTTGCTTTGCAGGGGCCGAGCTGAACCCCACCTGGGAGCACGTGCTCTTCACTGCCTGCCACAACAAGCATCTGCAGCTGAAGCCCCCCAGCCGTCGGCTGCACTCCTGGTCTGATGACTGGAAGGCCATTCTGGACAGCAAACGCCTCCCACCCGGCCAGGCCACCTAAACACCAGCCTGCCACAGCCACCCAGGGCTGCAGCCACCCCCTTGTGTGCCTGTGGAGTCCTGCTGAGGGCCAAAACCACGGATAAGACACACAGACAGACACTGTCCCTTCTGTGGAGAGGAAGAGCAAGGTGAGCTGAAGGGCTACAGCCACCTGGACCTGGAAAACAGACCCCAGCCCAGCTGTGCCACAGAGACACAGGCCCTGTGGACCTGACAGCCCGGCTGGGGGACATTTCCCACTGGTTCCTGGGGTCTCTGTGCTGCATCTGCACCTCCACAAGGCCAGCTCAGCATTTCTGATGGATAAGGTCACCCTCAGAGTGTCACTGCCCTTAAGTGGTGCACTGCGTGGCACAGACCAGCTTTCTGCCCTCTGCTCTGCGTTACTGTTGGGGACGATACGGGTGGTTTGTTTTGTCCTCACAGGGTTTTATCACAGGGGGCAGCCTCAGGGAGTGTTTCCCCCTGCCAGTGCCTGGATCTGGGGAGAAGGGTGGCTGGAAGGGCTGGGGAAGCTGGGGGATGCTGCCCAAGCTCCCTGCTCTGGCTCAGCTGGGCTGTTTCTTGCAGCTGATGCAATGGGATGGCTGCATTCTTCCCTGCAGGAAGAGTCCCTGCAACAGGATATGGGGACAGTACCACTCCTCCCATGGGTCTGGCTGTGGGGAGGAAGCCATGAGGCACTGTCACATTTGAAATGTAGCCATCCTCCGGCTGGTGGAAAGAATCCCACTTGCCCTCATCCATGAGGTGCTGCCGCAGCTTTAGAGCTTGGGGTTTAGAGCTGATTTGGGATGAAGAGTGGGGCTCTTCTCTTATCTGCTCATTGCTCATGAATCACTCACCTGGGGCATTTCTGGGGCAGTGAACATCCCAAAAACCTCAGTGTGGAGCTGCCTGGGAAGATGCCACTGGGGAAGAAGCAGGGCTGGTGGAGGAGCTACAGCAGGGCTGAGAATTGGGCAAAGCAGAGATGCTGTCGGTGTCCAGAGGGCAGGTTTGGGGCTGTGTTGATGGAGGATTGTCACAACCACATCCATGGATGCTGTTTGCAGGTTTCACTTGCTGCAAGGGAAGATGTTGGGGGATGTTGCTGTTGAAGGCTGGGGAGCTGTGATGGTTTCAGCTGGGATACAGTAATTTTCTTCACAGAAAACAGCACTGTACCAGCCACTGTGGAGAAATTTAGCTCTACCCCAGCCGAAACCAATACAGGAACCCATCCAAGGTGCCCATGAGGCTGTGCCACAGGGTCAGTTTGTTCTGCAGCTCCACCACTGCCAGGTGACTGTGCTGGGGCTGTTGAGCTCTGGCAACAGCCAGTGCTGCTGAGAAGCTGCAGCTGGGCACCAGAAAAGGAGTGTTTGGACCAAGGGGCAGCTCCAAGAGCCATGCTTTTGGCATAGCTGTGCCCACAGCCTCTTCCTTCCCTGTCTGGGTTGTTCCTTCCTCTCTGAGCCCACACCAGTCCAGCCTTGAACTGCAGCGACCTGAAAGCAGCCACTGCTGCTGCTCCTCTGCCTGGCCCCAAAAGAAGAGACATCCCAGCTGCTCAGAGAGCCTGGCATCCCCTCCCTGTCTATGGCACTGCCATAGGGCAGCCACGGCCCAGCTGTCCCAAGTGGGAGCTGGTGCTGGTCTGCCCCAAGCAAAACACAGGGATGCATCAGATGTGTCACTGCTGACACCAGTGCTGTGTGTCCCCACACTGTCTGGGACCCCACTGTGAGCTCCTGCCCTCCTGGCCCAAGGACTTGCTGGCTGCAGGAGTAAAATTCCCCACTGGGACACATAGTCCCACGGGCAGAGGTGGTAGCCAGGGCTTGACTGGGATCAGCCACCCTTCGGTCCTTGCTCACACCTTTGGCTTGGCTCTCCCCTCTCCTTTTGGTCCCCTTCAGCAAAAGTATGTGAACTGAAAGCTACATAACCAACAAATAATCTAATTGAACAGTGGCAGCCAGACCCCCCCTGTCTGGGACCTGGAGGGGTTCTGGAGTTGGTGCTTTGGACCCCGTGCCTTCCTGGGCTGCTGCAGGGACAGGGACAGAGCCTGTGCTGACTTAGGGCTTTCTGAAAGCTGCCCCATTTCTTGGGGTGGAGGCAGTGTACAAAGTTGATATGGTTGGCCCAGGGTAGTGGGAGTTTCATACCACAAGCATTTTTTTTTTCTT
Organism: Campylorhamphus procurvoides; assembly: GCA_013396655.1. Lineage (NCBI taxonomy): Eukaryota > Metazoa > Chordata > Aves > Passeriformes > Dendrocolaptidae > Campylorhamphus > Campylorhamphus procurvoides. The sequence continues at coordinate 668,781 of WBMV01006984.1, forward strand.
TCTTTTTTTCTCTTTTCCATTTTTTTTCATGTTTAAACCACTATGTGCTTCTCTGGGTGGTGGGTTTGCTCTGGGGAGGTGTAATTGGGGTATGCACCCCCTGGCCAAGAGCTGCCTTGGGTGCAGGATTTGCAGGCTGGGAGCTGGGACAACGTGGGAGCACCATGGGCAGCTGCTACAGCTGCTAAACATACAGCTTACCAGCCCCTCACTGGCTCTCAGCCCCTCTGTGCAGCCAGGGGGGCTTCATGGGATCCAAGCTGTTTTCTTCCCAATGGTACCATGTAAACATGAACTGCCCAGGCTCTCCAGAGCCTTCTCACTGCCCATCCTCGAGCCAAAACAGGCAGGCACATCACTACAGCAGCTGCCCAAATCTGCCATCTTCCCCCAAGACTGGGGCAGACCCAAGGGACGTGGCTCTCTGGGGCCAGTGGGTCTTTTCCCTGTGGTGGGATATGATGCCAGAGACACTATGCGGGTTCACACCAAATATACTTGAAAGCAAAGCTGGAGTTTTTCATGCTTGAGGCCCTGACTCGGTGCACAGAGATCCTGAGCAGGTAACTGGCCTGTTTGCTCCCACCACATCTGGGACCAGTAGGTGACTCTTCATCGCCGATGGATCAGCCTGTTCATCGTTCAAGCCCATCTGTGTCCAGCTGGGATACACAGAGCTTTTATTTTTGAATGTACATCTATAGACGTGAAGAAATGAGAAGTATTGCAATAAACACTGGGGTTGATTGTCATCCAGCTGTCTAGAAATGGAGTTTGGGATTGCAGTTTCCAAGCTGTGGCTCTGTGTGGGGGGGGGGAAGTCACCTCCAGGTTTGGGAGTGTCCCCTTGCCCAAAAAACTTGGAACCTGCCCTGCTGCCCTGGCAGTGCCAGCACCCCTTTAGATACATTCCCTCTGGGCAGCAATAAAGCTGAGGGGTGGTTTTGGGTAGAGATTATCTTCCTAAAGATCTTTTATAATAAATAAAGCCATGAAGTGTGTCTGTTGGGCCACAGAGCAGAGGCTATAAAAGGGGCTGGGGCTGTCATAGGTCGGCTCTCCCTGGGATTTTGATCCTTGTTGATCACTGCTGGCTGTTTCACATCCACACACAGACTGTGAGGTGTCTGTGGGCTTCTCTTGCCCACTGTGGGGCCATACCATGAGGATCCCTCTGTGTGACCAGCACCTGCATGCTGTGAACAATGCCATAGGTCAACTGGGCACACAGGATCAAAGGCAGGGCGGGAGGACTGTAGGACCATCCCAGCAGGGCTGGGAAAATCACAGGATCATGGTCAGTGCCATAGCTCATGCTGGAGATGGTGTTTCTGGGTCTGAACCCTGCTGGACCATGTCTGGACAGCCTGAGGCCTGGCTGTGCTTGCTGTGGCACCAGGTTCAAGAGTGTCCCATGTGAGGTACTGACCCCCTCCAGTGCCCTGTGAGGCAGCAGGGAAGATCAGGTTTTTTTTCCCCATGAAAAGCTTCAGGTTGCAGGTGACAAGCACAGTTTTCAAGGCAGGCAGAGGCAGGAGGGGGAAGGAGGTGGTGGTGACCTGGACCTGGCCCCGAGCACAGGGCATGACTCCAGGCTGGTGTTGGTGGGAGCCTTCACACCCTTCCCGGGGGCAGGAGCTGCTGGACAAAGATGCAAGCACCCACCTCCCTTAGGGGATGCACCCTGAGAGCATCCCACTTCACCCTGGTCCAAGCTTGCAGGACCTGGCAGGGGACGAGCAAGCCATGCTCACGCCTGGATCCCTCAGAAGCGGAGGCTGCGTGGGTGTTCACTCTTCCTCACGTTGGCCGATGCCCAAATAATTGGGAGTGGTGTGAAATCCCGGTGGAGGGGGAGAGCCAGGAATGCAGGGGCCAGCTGGGGCCAGCCCTGACGCAAGGGCAGCGGGTGGTGTGGGACAAAGCCAGGGCAGGGGATGGAGGAGGATGAGTCACCCAAATACGCAGCAGGGGAAGGAGTGAAGGCAGCGATGGCTCAGCTGGCGGCAGCTGGATGGGGCTTTGCTCCTGCCACCATCCTCAGTTTTGGGAGAGGAGGGGCACGGTGCCCCAGGGCCACTGCTGGGGCCCAGGTTTGAAGCCTGGTGTGCCCACGCAGTGAGGGCAGGATATCCATGCTGATGGAAGAGGAATATCCACTAGAGGGGACTGTGTGATCGCATGTGGGAGCGTGCTGCTGCCAGCCTGTGCAGAGCAGGACGTGGCCAGTCCTCCTTCCAGCCCTCAGCCTTCCCGGTTATTCCAACGCCCTCTGCATCCCTCCTGCTGGGCACTGCAGCCCGGGGCTCACAGCTTACTGGGACCAGCCGGAGCACCATGGAGTACCGAGAGGCAGCTGCATGTGCTGGGGAAATCATAGAATCATGGAATGGTTTGGGTTGGAAGGGACCTTAAAAGACCATCTACTTCCAACAGACACCTTCCACTAGACCAGGTTGCTCAGAGCCCCATCCAGCCTGGCCTTGAACACTTCCAGGAATGAGGGAGTGTGAAATGTGGGAACTGGGAAATGTGGAAATTGGGAAATGTGCTGGGCTTGCCTCTGCCAGCTGCTGAGCCCCATCCGGGCTGCTCACTTGCTCCCTCCCCAGTGCAAGGGGGCAGAGAATGGGATGGGCAAAAGCATGGTTCAGCTTGGGGATTAGAAGATGAACTAGGGGTCTGTAGGGTCCATGTAGATAATCACAGGCTGCAGTTCCCTGAGAGTCCAGGGCATCCCTCCTCCTCCTCCTCCTCTGTGCCGCCTTGCTCAGCTCTGCCCCTGATTCCTAGTGGTTTCTGTTTGCCCTTCTCTTCTACCCCAGCACCACAATATTGTTTCCCTTCTGCTTGGATTAATGGGATTTGCTTCTCCATTTTTACACAGGGACTTCAGTAATGCACTCCCCAGAGAGGAATCAACCTCCCTTCCCCCAGCAATGCTAGGGAGGCCAGACCAGAGCCCACGGTGACAGGCTTTCTCCTGTCCTTCAAGGCTCCACACACGTTAAGCCCGTCCTCCAGGCAAAAATCTTGCAAAATATTTATTTGTGACTATGTTAACAAACGTGCTTGGGGAACATGTTGTATTTAGACGTGAGCATGCCACCTTCTCCCTGCCTCCCTGGGACCAGGACTGTGGGCAATGTGGGGCCAGGGCTCACAGCTGCCAAAAACTGGCTGACGCTGCACTCAGAGCTCCTCCGGGACCGGCGACCCCGAGCATGAGGCCACCTCGCCTCCTGCTCCCACCAACCACCAAACCTGCCAGCAACATCCCACTGGCACATTTTTCCTGGAGGTTTCCAGCTCATGGCTTTTCCTAGAGGGTCCTAGCTCATGGATGCAGCTGGGGGAAGAGCCTGACCACGACCTCGTAGAACCCTGGTGTCCTGCAGCTGCTGGCACATGGACTCAAGGGCTCCAGGGATCCCATCCAGCTCTGTAAACACCCGTCATAGGGGAGGGCACTGGTCTCAGGCCACCCCATGGGCAGAGACCAGTGGAGCTGAGCTTGCACACCCCACTTTTCCATGACCACCCTTGACAGGTCTGAGGTTGTCCCCATCCCTCACCCACTTGCTTCTCCTCGTCCGGTGGGTGCCAGAAAATATCCTGGGATGGAGAAAGCACTCCGGAGAAACAGTGCTGCTCCTATTTTAAACTCTAACTTGCCAGGTTTGGGGGGCACTTGCCTTGGCTGTGTCTGGGTCCAATCCCCTGTATCTCAGAGTCTGTGTTCAGCATCTCCAGGTGGCCAGGGCTGGAGCTGGGTCTGGTTTCCGAAGATCCAGGGGAGGGAGATGAACAGCAACAACTGAAGGGCTGTGAGTGAGATAGCAGAGAACACTTGAGGGTCTATGGAGATATAACCGGCTGTTCATGAGTCCCACAGGTCCCCTGTGACCTGCTGGGTGCCCGTGGCATGTTTCCATCATGCCATCCCAGTGGGAGTCCCAGCTGGGCGGCACCTGCACTGCCTTCAGTGCTTACACATCCGTGCAGTGAGTCATCCATCAGCTCCTGGGGGTGTCTGCAAAACACCAGAGAACTCAGGGAAAGTCCCAAAGGCACTGGGAGATGCAGCAGGAGCAGCTGTGGATTCTGGGAGTTGGCTTCTGTTTGGCAAAAGTGAGGCAGGGCGGCCCCACTGTGTGTGCCAGGGGATGTGTGAGGACGAGGAGAAGCTTGTGCTGCATGGGGTGAGCCCTTCCCAGGAGGAGGGGTGGGAAAGGCAGGGACCTGCTGCATTTGGTGCTGCAAAGTGCCTGCACACAGTGCTGGTGCCATTCAGACAAAGCTCAGTGCTGTCACCAGGGTTGGAACTGGATGGTCTTTAAGGCCCCATCCAGCCCAAACCATTCCAGTGCAGAGGGCACTGGCCAGGAGCGGGCAGCAGCAGCCGGTCCCAGCTCTCCATCCCAGTGGGACTGGGATCACTGGTGCCCATGTTAGCCTTTATGGCCCTGTGCCATCTGCATGAGGCTTTTGGCCAGGCACCAGTTGGGAACCCCCTGGATCATCTCCCCATCCCAGCAGGGCTCTGGGGACAACCCATGCCCCATCCCGCCAAGGGCCCTGCTTGCTTCCCCTCCCAGTCACAGCCATGCCAGCTGAGGACTCCATCAGCCCTGAGGAATAATTCCTGAAGCTTTCCAGGTGTTACCACCCTTCCTCTTGCAGGCGTCTGCTTTGCTCTCAATCCCAGACCCTCAGGCTCCCCACAGCCTCTGGATAAGGAAACTCATGCCTTGGATGCCTGTTTTATAATAAATTTTCCTTTTCCATTCTAGCAGTGCAGTCCCACAGCTGTGCTTCCTGCTCATGCATCTTGTAGACAACCTTTTTTATCTCAGGGAAAGCGCTCCTGGGTTGGCTCCTGGGGGCAGGCATTGGTGCCAGTGGCAGCCTCAGCCACCCAGGCACATCCCCTGTCTGCCTCTAAGAACAGAGGTGATGTGTGTTGGGACTGATTCATTCCTGCACTGGGGCCTGTCTATTCCCTGCAGGACATAACCAGCCTGCAAGGAAATATGTCTGACTATATAAATGTCACCAGTCTGGCATCTCCTTGGTCCAAAATTGATCTCTGGGCTGCCCATGACTTTTCAGATTAGGAAGGTGGAGGCACAGAGTATGTTCTAATTCCTTCCCATATGGTGGGGTTGGGACTGCCCACACCTATGGGAGACAGGAAAGTAGGGAGGCAAGTGTCCCACCTCGACTGGCAAGGGTCAGAGCCCAGCTCTGTGGTGGGAGTTCATAAACAGAGACCACTAAATGTCCACAAAAAAGGGGCAAAGCTTAATTTCTGCTCCTCTCAGTTGCCTCAGAGCACGATGCCACACTCCAGCATCCCCCTCTCATCAGACCCCTGCGCATGGGGCTTTTGCAGCAGTGAATGTTGGCTGAAAGGGTTTCAGAAGTGCCCAGACCTTTAGAGCTGCGTGCTCCCAAGGAGCCATAAACCTTCCTGCCCCTCTCCCTCACAGTTTTGCCACCCTACAGCTCCAGCCCTGACCCAGCACCCATGGAGCCCTAGAGACCTCACTTTGCCACGTGTCTATGGAACACGTCACACGTGCCCAGGGGAGTGTTTCAGGTCCAGCACCTGCTTTCACCACACAGCGTTGTTTCCCCAAAGCCCAGGAGAACAGCAGCAACTCCACACAGTCTGACCCCCGTCAGACCTAACCGGCTCTGTCCTGCTCTGAGGTGGTTGTTTCATCCCAAACTAGCTAATTCTTGCTGCTTTTTTTATTCTTGCGTCTGAAGGAGGGAGGGGAGAACAAAACAGCCCTTGGGGTGAAGTTACCTTCTTAATTAATAAGGCTGAGCGCTTTGCAGATATTGTGCAGAAGGAGAGAAAAATAAGGAAAACTGGGCAAAACCGGAAAGGATTGGGTTCAGTTGTCAGACCAATTAACCTAGATCTGCGCTCTCCCTCTGGATGAATAGCTCGTTACTATGTAATTGCTCGGGCCCAGCTCCTGATTGAGAGAAATTAAAATCAGACACTTAACAAGGCAACCTGGTGTGGAGATGGGATGTGGGAGCTGCCTGGGGATGCCATCCACAAGGCAAAACTGATCAAGAGCCCCAGCTTGGAGGATCTTGCTGAAATCAGCATTATCTGCACCATTTGCACCATTCTGGACTCAAAACGTGGCTGGGCTAGGAGATAATTTGGGAGGGCCCTGGAGATGGTGAGTGGTGGAAGGTCCAGATTTAGCCAAGCATTTCAGCATCTGCACAACTGTGATGTAGCTGGAGGTCCAGCTCAATTCAGCATGGGATTTAGGTGAGATATGTGGTGTGCTCAGGAACAAAGTGATTCAGGAGCTTTTTTGTCTGCAGAAGAAATAAAATTCATTGTAAGCCCCTCTTGACTCTGTGTTAGGGCCCATCTGCCTCGAGAGGAGGAAAAACCCAATCATTACACTTTTAAATCTATACCTAGCAAAAAAATACCCCACTAATCCTAATAAATCAGCCTGGGAAAACCAGCCCGTGCCATAGATGTGCACACTCTTCCATGTGTAGTGCTGCTGAGTTCACGTGCAGTGGGAAATTCAAACGTGGTGCTTGGGAAGGGATGGTGGTTTCAATATTAGCTTAAGAGTAGGCAAACATGTTTTCCTGCTGCTCAAGGAGAAGGGCATCTCCTTGTGGGAGCGTTGGCCTTTCCCACCCTCTCTGGTTTCAGCCACCTCTTCTGCTGCCCGTGAATCCCCCAGGGAGTGAGCAAGCTCTGCAGAAAGGTGCTCACCCTCCTGGATCACCCTCCTGGGCCACCCTCCAGGATCACCCTCCTGCAATGCCAGCCTTTCCCTGAAGAATTTTTGGGGTGCTGCTCCCGAATCTGGCTCACGTTGGCATTCAGCTTGTTTTCAGTCACCAGGGCTGACCCTTGTCCTTAGCCAGAGCTATGCAACACAAAAAGGGTATCCTAAAAGCAAAAAAGGCCCCAGATACCCTAAATTCAGCAGTTTTAGCTTATCCTGGTAGCAAGCATCCTCAGCTACTGTGTCCAGTGCCTGCTGTGTCAGGCACTCTGTCTCCCAGTTCACCCCAAGGGACTGAACCCTGGGTGCAGCTTTAACACCCTGACTTGCACCAGTCACTCTTGCCATCTGCTTTAATTTTTGCTAATGAACTGGCTGTCCAAAGAAGTCATAAAAACTGCCGCAGGTAGGCCAGTAAAGGGTGAGAAGAGCCCAAGGCAACACTCCACCTCCAGCAGGAGAACCCCAAAGCCTCCAGCAACACGTGCCTTCAGGAAACCCGCCAGTGCTCTGGCTATGGCTACACCACGTGTGTTTGTTGACATAGAAAACAGTTGCCGCGTGTTTTCCAGCTCTGGGCACTACCCACAGCCACCAACACCCTTCAAACATGTCTCTTCCGAGGTGCTGGGCATCCAAGAGAGACTGAAGGGTCCATCCACACTCGGGTGGTTTCATCTGATGGTGAACGGGGCTCAGGATTTTCCTACGAACGCCCCAGGATTAAATTAAAGAGGATTTAAGCAGATGGTCCATCCTCTGCTCGCTGTTTGCAGAATGGGAACCATATCACTGAATTGTCTGCCCGCACTAATTAATGTTTGTACAGAGCTCTGCGCTGCAAACCGCTGCCGACGTGCTAACTGCTGTCATTAGTATTATTACTAAGCTGTTTATGCCTGTTCCAGCGCTTTCTCTCCTCGTCCCAAAGGGCTTTGCCTCTTTCCTGTGCAGATGTAGCGGGCTGGGAAGAGGAATCAGCCCTCCCAGGCTCTGGCTGGCTCTACTCTAGCCTCAGACCCCCTGTTTGCTGGCAAAACCCTCTGGCTGTGCCAGCACCACTGGCTTCATGGTGAGGGCAGGAGCAGCCAAGGACCAGGGGCTTCTGCCCACAGATAAGGTTTGGCATCATCCTGCCCATCCCTGGGTGAGGTGATTGTCTCACTGTTCCTCCTGACTGCAAAATGGAGGGGATGTTGCTTCCCTGCCTCCTTCATGTTCCCTCAGGGAAAAGCTTTTTTGTGCTCGTAGGGGTTATTTGCATCCTTCCCTCTGTCACTGCAAGGGGAAGGGTTTTGTTAAGGAAGGGAGGGATCACTCATCCTTCCTAATGACCTAAGAGGAGACTGAGGCGCAGAGGAGTTCAGTGATGGATGAGCTCAGCCATGCTCTGTGACAGGCCCCTGTCCCTGTGCAATAACCTGGCAGTAATGTCTGCTGCCACTGGCAGAAGGGACGATGCGTTCCCTACAAATAACCATCCTGTAAGACAGTGTTCTGAGGAGCTGCAGTATGGCTTCTCCCTTCCCCTCTCAGAGAAGCCTTTATCAGAGAAGCAATTCACAAGAAATCACAGATGCTGCTTCTGAGAAGTAGTGAAAGGGCAACAATCTGCTCATGGGTGCACAGAGCACCAAACACTCCCCAAAGCCACAGCAAAACCTCAGAGCATAAGATCATGGAATGGTTTGGGTTGGAAGGGACCATAAAGCTCATCTCATTCCATCCCCCTGCCATGGGCAGGGATCTTCGACTAGCCCAGGTTGCTCCAAGCCCTGTCCAACCTGGCCTTGGACACTTTCAGGGTTGGGGCAGCCACAGCTTCTCTGGGCAGTTCCAGTTCCAGTACATTACCACCCCAGGCCTTCACCCCAGTCAATGTCCCCAAGATGCTGCTTTGACATACTTTGCTCAATTAACCCAACTAGGCAGGATGTCCCTGAAATTCTCACTGGCATCTTTTGGACACCAGAGTGACTTTTATGACTCAGGAGTGAAAGAAACTGCCCAAAGCACAAAGCTGGGGCAGCATTTGAGGGGAACCAACTGAAATACAGAATGTGCTGAGCCAGGTACCACAGCTGCTGCAGGGACACAGCAGGCAGCATCCCCATCCCTGTTCTCTTGGGGTAAGAAGGGCACCCTCAGTGTAGTCACCTGCCCAAGCAGTGAGTTTACTGGGCTGAGGGCTGATGAGCTGCTTCTAATGGGAAATTTAGGGTGTGAATCATCTTTATTTCCCCCCATAGCAAGTGCATAAGATTAAATGAGACTCAGAAAGCTGGATGTGAGGTGCAGGCAGAGCAGGCACCTCCCAGAGAGGGAACAGGGATCATTCTAGCCAGGACAGGCCCTGCTCTTGCCCTCGGCCAAGCTGCATTTGATTCACAGAGGTTGTTTAGCCCAAACAAAGAATAGCAGAGAAAACAGCCCCAGCAAGCAGGCGATCAACATTTTCTGCGTGGTTTGAATTATCCATGACTTCTGACCCAAGATTAAATCTAGTGTGTAACTGGTGGTTATATATTGAGTCACATGAGCAGGCTAATCTCAGGAACCCCATGTTCTTCAAACTGCTTGCACCCCGCCTGGGCCGACTGCGAGCCGCTCACGTTTCCCAGCCAGAGCACCCTGCAGCTTTTGCATCATCCTTTTAATTCAACTTACAAAGCATTCTTTTTCGTCCCACGGGTATCTTAAGCCCAGAACAAAACAAACCCAGCGACGCCTTGAGTGGCCAGCCCAAGGAAGCCAGATTTCCCAGAAAGTTTTGCCTCTGGGTGGCTGCTCTGGTGTCTAGAAGAGGGCTGGGCTCACGCAGTTTGGCTCAGCAGGAGCTATCTCTCTCCTCTCCATCGGCAATTTTCCCGATGCGCATAGAAATTGCCTTTTGGCTTCTACCTCCAGTGCAATTTGGGTGAAAATGAGCACGGGAGTTGGAAAGTGTTAGTGGGGGGTATGTGGCAGGAAAATGGGCCCTCCTGGGAGGCGATGCCTGCTTTGATACCCACTGAGAAGGCAGCAGCGCTTGGCAAAGCATGGCCCTGGCTCTCCCCAAACTCATTTTTAGCTGTTTGCACCTCCCTTCCGTCTCCTTAGGGGTGTGGGAGGCTGAACCGATTCACCTCTCCCCGAGAGCCTGGCTGAGAGCCGAGGAAGGCTGTTATCAGCCACAGCGATCGGGTAATACTCCTCTGAGTACAATCCTGCGGGATCACCGGGTATTTCCTAGCGCTGGTGACCGGGACCGGGCTGGCACAGCCCGTGTTTGCTGGAACTCTTTGCCATCCCTCTGCCCGGGCAGATTCGGGCAGCAGGGCCAGACTGAGGACCTGTGGAGGATCCAAAACAGGGTCTGCCCAAACTCCACTGAGTGGGAAGTGTGTTGGAAAACAATTGTGTTGTGCAGGGGGTCCCCATGGGTTTGCACACCTGGGGTTGGTAGAAGGGACCCTGCAGGATCAGGGCAGGGAGGGATGCACAGGGAGCAGAGTGCCATTGCCCTAATGCCTGCAGGCTTGGGGACTGGGGAGAGACACCTGGCTTTTTGCAGCAAGGATAAATGAAGGCTAAATCTCTTTCCTCCTGCAATAACGCACTGGTAGAAACACAGCTGGAAGAGCATGACCTCAGCATGGGCTGGTTGTGTACCTGGTATGGAGCTGCTCAAGAGGTGTTTCATCACCAAAGCCCCTCTTTGTCTGAAAGGCCAGCCACTGTCCCCAGCTGTCCCAGGAGGGATGCTGGTGATGTGGGAGATAGGGAATGGGTCAGCCCCAGATTCAGAAGTGGGACAGCTCCATTCCAACAGCCCCAGAACCCACCTGAGGTCCCCAGAGGATGGTGATCCCCAGCAGTCCCCAGGCAGTGCTGGCTTTGGTGTGACCCCACATGCCCCAGCACTCCCAGTGCCACCCAGCTCATGGCAGCCCCCAAATCTGCACAGCCCATCCCAACACAGGGACCCCTTCGTGCCCCTTTGTGTTTCATTCCATCCTCCAGGAGAATGCCCAGTTCCCTGCTGGTCTGAACTGGTGCAGGCATCAGAGCTGAGCTTTCACCTGTTCTCAGTCAAGGTGGTTCTGCATCACTTTGCAGTGAAAATAAAGAAACAGCTGGAGGGGAAAAACTCCTGGTTAGTAAACAGAGCTGAGCAACCACAGACCTCTCACCCAGGAGAGGAGGAGGAGGGCAGGGACAGCAAAGCCGCCTGGGAGAACCCAGGGTTGGATTTCAACACCCTGCAGAAGACAAGATGCTTGTACTGGATGTATTTAGTTGTTGGGGTCCCAGCCCCACGTGTGGCAGCAGTGGCTGTTTGGTCTGGTCACAGAACCCCGTGTTGACAAGGAGGAGACAGGAGGGAAAGGAGTGGTGACGGTTGAGGGATGAGGGGAAGTGGTTGGGATTTGGGGTTGGTGCTCAGGGCTGGCTTTGCCCTCTCCATTCCCTGCTTCCCTGCAGAGGAGGGTGATGGTGCAAGGAGATGTGCCTGGAGGGGGTTCCCCAGGCCCCATTGACTCGGGAGCCCCATATTTCCACAGCCCCGCTGCTTTGCATTATTGCTCAGTGATTTCCCTGACTCTGACACCACATCTGCTGCCACTTGCCCCTATTTGTGTTGCCTTTGGCTTTCTTGGTGTCCCCCCTGGCAGCGCCATCTCCCACCATGTCTCTCCTGAATGGGGCAGATGAGAAAACTCCTGAACTAGAGGCAAAAATTTGCATTATACAATCTCACATCTGTTTTTTTCCACAAGGGGAATGAGTGACTGAACACATGCACCCAGTCACCTATCCTGTGGATGCCACCACTGTCCTCAGGGGACACTTCTCTGACCCCTGAGCTTTGTCCTGCATGGCCAGGTAAGGTCATGCTGGGACAGTCCTGAGGTTGGGATTCCTTCAGCGCTGGCTATGACGGTTCTGTCCCGCTCCACCTCCAGCATAAATCACAGCAGGCCATAAATCCCTGCCAGCACTCAGGGACCTGTCCCCGAGGAGGGCAACAGTTCAGCCCTGAGGCAGCAAAAACAAGGATCATGTTTTTCACAGGGACAGTATCACCCCAAGTCACAAACAAGAGCCTGGAGCAGGGGGTGTTGGCACCACAGACCTCGGGGCGGCACCGATCCAGCCAGACCCGTGCAAGGACAACTCAGGGCACAAACCTTTGGCAGGGCAGATACTCCCAGCTGAATCCAGTCCCTGACCCAGCTCCTGTGTGAATCCTCATGCCAGCACAAGGAAAAGGGACTGAACAGGGCAATGGGGGCACAGGGCAGGAATACATAGTGTTAGAGGGGTTCGAGGAAATGCTGGGTATTCCTGCCCTGCAGAGGGGCTGTGGCCAAAGGGGACAGGGACAGAGCTGCCCTGGGTATCCCTGCTCCTTCCCTAGCCCCTTTTCCAGACCCATGCTTCACAAACCCCCCTGTTCCCTGCCCCACAGCAGCTCCTGGCCCATGGGGGACCTGTACCCACCCAGCTCTGGCTGAGCTCTGCCAGAGAAGGATTTGAGGAGATATGAGAAGATTTTGGATCAAACATCACAGGACACACAAACAGCCACACACTGGCTTTCCATGACACAGGTTTTTGAGTTCAGGCTCAAATTTTCCTGGTGAACTCCTCAAGTTCCCACTCCAGAGATTATAAGGGAATCTTGATTTTCTTTAAAAAATCCTATTTCCCTGCTGTAACAGCTGCCTGAGCCTGCAGAGGGTGGTATGAATTTGTCACCCAAGAGATTAAATGGTGTCTCAGCACACAAAAGGCATAAGAGACCACAGATGTGAGCATGAGTGGCTCACAGGAGTTACTGGGCACATCCCAGGGATTTGCTGGGAAATGCTGGGGGAGCCTCTGTGCCACCAGCGCTGGCACGTGCACCGACGTGGCAGGACCCGTGTCATTTCTCATCACTGGGCACTCCACAATCTCGTCTACAGAAACCAGGCAGATTATTTCTCCATTTGTGGGTGTGGGAGGTTGATAACAAGCCCAGCCAGGAAGCAGAGAGACAGTGTGTTTTTTGTCCTTGGGGTTGCCCCAGGGCAGGCAGTGGGTGACAGCGAGGTCCCAGGTCCCCACAGGCCATCAGGGGTTGTGGTGGTTTGCCTTTTCTTAGAGAAATACCCCTTTCCACTCCGGAGGAACAAAGCACCCTCATCATCCCCTGTCTGCCCACCTCATGGTTGATATATCGAGCAGCTAAGTGCTGCCAGCCTTGTGCAGGAAGAGACTGCCCAGAGGAATCTTCCTAATTTTGGTGCAGGGCCACATTGTCCCTAATTTCAGTGACTCAAAGGTCCCCTGGTCCCTGAGTAAGGACCAGCCAATCCTGCTCATGGCTGGACACGGGGTTCAGTCACTTTTTTCCCCATTTTGTGGGGATAAGCATGTCCCTGCTGCAAGCCCCAGCTGCTCCCTGCCTTCCTGTCCCCAGCTGAGTCCCCACAGCACAGTCCAGCGTCCCTGCCTGTGGCTCCTTGGTGGCCACGAACTGGGTTTTAGTGGTGAGACAAGGTGTGGGCCCCCCTCATTCCTCCTATGCTGGTTTTCTAGCTCAGTGCCCTGTGGCACCCAGGGCAACAGTCACGTTTTGCATGGAGCAGCAGCACAAACTCCTCGACCTCCCTGGGGCCCCCTGGCACATGAGTCGTGGTGAGAGCCAGCGGGGTTTCCAGCTGAATGTTGAGTGAAAGCCACTCATCCCCACTGGTGGCCCCTGGGGAGCATCCCCGGGCAGCCTGGCTGTGAGAGAGGACGAGGAGAACTTTGGGATCTGCCACAGAAGGACAAAATGGGAAGAGTGCAAGGGTGCAGCGAGGCTGCCTGGGGTGTCAGAGCCTGGTCCCCACCCCCGCAGCAGCCAGGATGCCATAACATCCCAGGAACAGCCTGAAGGTCCCGTTCCAGCTCCCGAACTGAAAACAAAAGTGCGTCTTGTTCCCATCCTGTTTTCAAAGCCAGAAAGGTCGGGGCTGCGAGAGCCCTGCCAGGCTGGGCAGCACTGCCAGCTCCAGCCGCCTGCTCCGACCTCGACTTGTGCAGGAATGGAAGCATCCCAGTGCTCCTCCCGGACACACAGCCCCCTTCCCAGCAGGCTGGGGAGAGCTGGGAGCCTCCCCAAAAGCCCATGGTTGGAGAATCTTGCACGCAGGTTCATGTTTTTGTTCCTGCTCCCTGCACTGTGTGGGGAGCAGGAAGGGAAGAAAGATGTGGGCCTTTTGGAACAGGGTTCAGGGGAGGTCATGAAGGTGTTCCCAGGGCTGGGGCAGCTCTGCTCTGGAGACAGGCTGAGAGAGCTGGCATTGTTCAGCCTGGAGAAGGTTCCAGGAAGAACTTAAGAGTCTCTTCCAGTGCCTTAAGCGGCAAATCCCTCAAGCCTCGAGAGGGCTTTGTTCTTGTTATATGGGACCATTGTTAGAGGGGCTGGTGCTGCTGGCATCGAGGGCTCCATGGGCAGTCCTCCTGCTGGGATGGGATGGAATGGAAAAGGCCCATATGTCAGGAACAACAGCATGGACCTGCCATAGCCACGTCAGGCTCTGAACAATCCCCCTCGTTCCTGTGCCCCGTGCCTGCATGTGCTGCTGCCTGCTCAGTGGAGATTATTAGCAGAGAAAATCATTAGGCACAGGGCCGGCAGCACATGGGACATGCGAGTGCCTCTGTCACTTGGAAATCAATCCCAGCCATCCGCCCAAGCTGAGCTTCCTGAAGCACAGCTTGAAATGACAGTAGTTTCTCCATCTGGGAAGAGGAGGAGGGGTGGTTGCTCCCAGTCCAGGGCTCTGTGGGACTCCCTGAGTCCACAATGTAGAGCAAACATCTGCATTTTGCCCATGGGCCTGGACCAGCATCCATAGCTGAGTCTTGGGAAAAAATTTCTACACCAGAGCCGTGGGGTGGAGGCAGAGTTGGGCTTCAAAGACAGAAACTGGAGGAGGCTGGAAGAATGTGGGGGCATCACGACCGGCTCACCCCTTCCCTGTCCAGGAGTAGAGAGGGGGTACAGGGACCTCCAGACTGAGCAGGCAAAGCTGTTTGCCCACCATGGGATTATTCTTAGGGATAGTTGCCCTTCTCAACCCTACAGCAAGCAGAGTTTTCAGGCACTCTGTACCTGTTGTTCAAGGAGCAGCACACCAGATAGCCGGGTCCCTTCAAGCACCCTGTGTCCCCAAGGCAGCTTTGGCATTCTTGCTGACAGTGTATTGACATTCATTTTGACCTTTTGAATCACAAGGATGTTCTGTCCTTCCTGGCCAAGTACAGCCTGGATATCCCGTGGGTGGATTATACTGTATATACAGTGGCTGTAAATAGGGAACTGGAAGAAGAGAAGAGTGTTTGTGTACTTGCAGGGGTGCATCAGGGCTGGGATGAGGACAAGGCGTTGCTGCTGGTGCCTGGTTTTCCTACTGGGATGCCCAAGCAGATATGGCACCAAGGGAGAAGGATGATGATAGTGGCAGGAGAAATGCCAGCAGCCAGTTTGGAGGAGGGGAGGAGGGATCCTGGAAAAGCAGGAGCCACCCCCTTGCCACCAGCTCCCAGTTGCTCCCGGAACCCCACGCTTCCTGTCCTCCAGATAATTACGCCTTTTACTTTGAAAGAACATGAAGAACTGCAATTAGGAGACAACATGCAAAATCAGCCACAAGGGCCCAGCTGGCTCCCGAGGACAGTATTTTGGGTGGTCATGGCCACCCAAATCCCCTTCTGGGTAGCAGCACAGGCTGTTTCAGCACAAAACCTACCCCAGTCCCAAAAGCTTGAGCTGATACGACAGGCAGCATGTTCCCAAAGGTGAAAAATTAGCATTATCCCCTCTGGTGTGTCCCATGCCCTGGCACATCCCAAATCCTGTGCCCTGGGATGGCAGCACTGGCAGGGAATGGGCCAGAGAGTGAGGTGCAGCTGCATAGGGTTGGGGAGAACATCCCCATCACTCCTTCCCTGCACAGCCCTTGGAGTTGGAGCAGGTCCCTGGCTGGGCCTGCCTCCTCACTGCCCTCTGCAGTTTTGGCAGAGGGCTCCCAAGCCTGGTCAGCAGGCAGGCTTTGCCACAGAGCTGGCTCCATCCAAGGCTGTCATGGTTTGGATCCAGCCACCCTGCACCCCATGGCGCCAAGAAGGCTGTTGGCTTTGTGTTCTGAGCCTAGATGCGTCACTTATCTCTCCCCTCTCTTGCCCTGACGCATTTCTTCCTCTCTCTCCTTGCCCAGCCAGCTCATGGGACTCTTATCTCAAGTCCCAAATCACCCTTTCCAAGGCAAGCTCAGCAGCATCCTTCACAATCCTGTTTCCAGGGGCTTGTGCACAACAGGAGGGGCACAAGTGACAACCTGGCAGCCAAACACTTTTGCCTGACATCATTGTGCCACATGGGTGTCCTCAAATCCCTTCCAGCCACCAAGGCACGAGGGTTAATTCCAGGGGTGCTGCTCTGAGAACAGGGGTTGCGCTTGACAGTCAACTGCAGTGGGTTTGTGAAGAATAAGGAAAAAGCAAGTGAGGTGGAGAACCCAGGGCTGGGCTGGGAACTGTGGGATGGGGTGGAATGGGACAGCTGGGATGCACAGCCTCTGCTGCTGATGCCCCAAACCCACATGTTTATGAGCATGAGCAGAGTGATAATGCCACAGCTGGCTACTCAATGCATCCTGCAGCATCAAGCAAGTACCAGCAGCTATTCCAGATGCCAGATGGGGTGCAGGGAGTGAAGCACTGCATTCCCAGCTTGCTCAAATGCTGTCCCTGCTGCCAGGCGAGTCTCATGCATCCGAGTAGCCTTGGCCAGAGGTGGTGGAACCCCAGTTCTTGCAGAGCACCTGTTGGTGGAGGAGAAATCAATGCCCAGTGAGGGGTTCCTGCCGTGTGGCTGCTCCATCCGCCCTGTTACATGGCAGGAGAGGGTGACATTCACTGTGGTCCAGGCCAGCCACATGTCTTGGCATCATGGAGCAGGTCTGCCTGATGGAACAGTGTGGGGAGGCTTTGACAAACCCTGCTGCCTGCAATGGGGTTTCAGCACTTTAGGGGCCCAGATCCGGCCTGGTTCAGCCTTTCCTGGCTCAGAGGAGCCTCTTTCCGCCCCTGAAATAGCGACTCGGATGATGCTTTCAGCAGCTGGGGATGATGATGCAAAATGCTCGTTATCCAGCAGGAACAATTAGACTTATGGCAATTATCTCCGCAGTTGCTGAGAGATGCCGGAACAGGCCGGCTGGCAGCCAGATCCCAATGTAATCCCTTGGTGGGAGAGACACAGTGCCCAGCCTTGCCAGGAGCTGCCATTGCCATGGACAGCAGTGAGAACATCCCTAGAGCTTCCTACAGTGCCAGGAGGGCTCATTTTCCATGGGACTGAGGGCAAGGATGGGTGAGTGTTTACCTGAAAGTCAGATGTCCCTCTCTAATGACATTTGCTTGCATTCGGATCAGTGGTGAATGGGCTGAGCCATACTGGGATTAGAGGATGGTCTTAGGAACTGAATTGTTTAGAGTGATTCTCCGGCTTCTCTCTTTGCCAGATGCCCTTATGGGAGAAGCCAGGACAGGCTCAGCTTATCGTCAAGGTAGAAATGAGCAAAAGCTGGCTCCAGGCTGGATTGAGCCATAGGCACAAAGCCAGGCAGTAGCTGCTGAGCTGGGCTTTAGGGTACATTTCTCTGGGGGAAAAAGTCAGTTTTCTGGCTTAGAAAAGCCCATGGAGTAAAGGCAGGAAGGACAACTTCACTCATTTCTCAAGTCAGAAAAACAAGGAGGGTTTCTCTTTTCCCCCTTGACATTTTTTTGAAAACCTTATTTTGATTCCTCTGCAGCTGCTCAGAGCCCAAACCCCAAATTAATCCCTTCCCAATAAACAACTCCTTCTTGGATAAATCAGCACAGAGCCAGAATGGGCAGGATGGGACATGGCTGAGCATTGGATCACCAGCCCAAGGAGTGCCCAGGAGTGAGGGAGTGGAAGCTGGAGCAATGTGAGAAGCCTGTTCTGGGAAACCTCAGGCATTTTTCCAAAGAAAACTTTATGTGAGGCAAGAATGTCACCACATCCTGGCCTTGTTTGTGCCACAAGAGCCCGCAAAGTTCCCAGGAAAGTTAAGCTACCTGGTCGTCAAATACCCTCTGATACGCTTTGTTTATTAGCAGCTAAACATTAAGCCCTTGGCAAACAGGGATACCTGGGGCCAGGAACACGTGACCATGACAAGGCACCCAAGGATGCCAGCCCTGAAGCTGGTGAGAGCTGCTGGTGTGGCTGAAGAGGGGGAGTATCTGCTCCAGGTGTGGGGATGGCAGCATTTTGGGAGTGCCCAAGGCACAGGAAGCCCCGGGCCAGGAGGAGGAAGGCTCACCAAAATGCTGCTCTTGCCATGGTCCTGCAGAGATGAACCATGTCCAGATCAGGAGAAGGATTAAATGCTTCTCAGTGGAGCTGGATGGAGACTTCTCCATCTCTCAAATTTGCAAGAGAGATGTGTCTCCCACTGCACCAGTGCTGCCCCAGAAACCCACTGCTCTGCATGTAAAACTATTCTTCAAGGACACCTGACTGATCTTGCAAAGCCCATGTAAAATTTGTCTCTTTCCAGTAATTAGGCCAATTATAGCGAAATGGTGTTTGCAATTCAAGCAAAGGATGGCCTAAAATCTTAACCCGATGCTTTCTCAGTGGTGCCGAAACAAAGTCCAAAGCAAGCTGTTTTCCACTCCCCCTGTGTAACCCAAGAGACACATTTTGAAGTGCTCTGACATCAGGTAATTCCTTTTCCTGCCACACATGAAGAGACCCTGACAAACACACAAAGCCTGACCCACTTTAGGAGAATAAGAACAACTCCAAGAAAGGGCCTGGGATTTCATTAATGTCCTTAATGCAACCCCATTAGTGTCTGCTACAGGCATCCAGGTAATTTATCTTGATAAGTCTGTCCCCTGGGACACCCACACTGTGTCCATGTGCGGGGCAGTGCTGCCCTGGGACATATGGATGCACAAGCACAGGGATGCATGAGCTCAAGGATGCACCCAGGGGTGCACCCAGGGATGCACAAACACACAGGGATGCACCTAGGGATGCACATGCAGACACAGGGATACACACAGGGATGCCCACAGACACAGGAATGAATGTGCATAGGCTATGTCCTGTCCCACTCCATCACCTTCCCAACACGCTGGCTATGCATTCAGAAAGTCTGGAGAGGAATCCTTGCCTGGGCTGAGCCCTGGGTGCAGTGCAGGCACTTCCAGCATTGCTTCAAGGCCACGATTACATACTGAGAGTGAAACTGCTGCTGCCTCATGTGTTTGGCAGCACGTGTCCAGAGCTTCACTCATTATTTGTAAATAATGGCAGGGACGTTGCTGACTCACCACACGGCAGCCAGAGCCAGCAGGGATCCAGGGCTGCTTTTGCCCAGTGGTAACAAAGGCACTTCCCTCTGCAAGCTTAGGTTTCCTCAGGGACACCCCAAATTCACACTGTAAGTTCCTGTCTTGCTCCTGAGAGGTGACTTTTGCCCTTTTGCACTGGGTGGAAAACAGCTTGGGGTTCAAACCAGATTGTGGGATGACCTGGTGGGATGATCTGGTGGGACCCTGCAGGGACTGGTGTCTCCCAAGGACTCACCTCTCCAGGATGCCCCACGGGTACAGTGCTGCCCAGTGGAGACAGTGAGCTCCAGAGCCACCTGCACCTGGAGACGGGCCAGGCAGCGGCTGATCCAGCTGCGTGTTTTCCTGGATCCATGATTCTGAGTAGCTAACCTTGTGCAAGAAGCCCTCGGTGCTCCCTCTGCCCACGCCATGGCTGGGGTGCCTCCCCTGGGGTAGCACAGCCTGGGCCAGCCTCTGTTTGCTCAGCCAAGGGGTGGCATCATTGGATATCATGAGATCACTAGATGCTCCCTGTGCCCTTGAATCACCCCCATTCACCTCCTGAGGCTTGGAGCACTGAAGCACTGGCCTTCATGGCCAGGCCAGTGCCCTGCAGTGACACTCAACCTGGTGCTACAGGCAGCCTGGCCAAGCCTCATGTGCCACCTCTTGTTCCAGGCTCTGTCCTGTATGTCAGGCTCTCCTCGAGGATGGCACCTCCCAGGTCATGGGATGATGGCCCCTCTCCCACAGCAGCCCAGTTTCCTGATGGCCAGTGGCTCTGCCAAAGCCTCACAAGCTCCAGGAGGCACTGGGGTGCTGTGGATGTGCTTGGTGCTGCTTGTTCACACCAGATGGATCTTAAATCCTGATGGCACTCCAGGCACCAGCAGATCTTGGAGGATGTGGTGGTGCAGGACTGAGGCAGCCAGACCTCCAGGGCCTAAATTCGTCTGGCTAAAATATGATTTCAAAGGATAAAACTTGGCTTCTGTCCTCCCATCAGCACCCCACTGAGAATTCTGGGACACCAGGGCCCTGAAATGATCCCTGAAAGATACCAGGAGTCAAGACAGGGCTGAACCCAAGACTGAAATCCCATCTGGTCAGAATTAGGGGGATCTTGGCCAGGAACCTGAGCAGTTTTAGGATCACAGCCATGGCCTAACAAAAGTCCAATGTTTCTGTGCCTTGACTGCAGCCAAAGGCTGCAGCTGTAACTTCTCAATTCCTATCAACCCTGTCCCAGGTGGCCACAACCCTGACAACACCTCCCTGGCTGAGCAATACAGACTTATCCCACTGCAGCAGCTTAGCTTGACTTAAATAGAAAATGCAGGCTGATGATGCAGTGCAGGAGCAGGAGGAAGAGATAAAGTTCAACCTGGTGATAGCAACATAGTAAAAAATGATAACAGAGCTGGTGGCAACAGCACAACAAGCTCCAGATGGTCCGGCAGCAAGACGCAGAGCCCAGTGAAATGCCAGACCATCAATATAAAAACATCAAGTCATTGTAAGGAAGTAGTGAAAGGCACAGACTCACCTGGTAGTAAATCCCTCAAAAGTTCCCTCTGGAAGCAGACAAGTGGTACAATCTGTACAGAAATGAAAGGAAAAAAAAAGATTAACATTGGTATCATAAAGAAACAGGCTAAAACAAAAGAGGCTCTGGATACAGATTATTTGATCAGCTGGTTTTTAGGATAATGGGTTAATGAAATGTCTGGGTAGGCAATGAGTGTACACAGGAGATCAGATGGTTTGAAAACAGTTTCAGAAACTGCCTGTCCAGCAACTGAATTATACAAAGAACCACAATTAAATCGAGGAACAGGTCGATCATTTGCACTTCAGGTTTATTACCAAATCCAGGGGGAAATTATTCTTTTCATTCATCACTAAGCGCCTTTGTTCATGCTTTAGCTGCCTCACAGGGAGTTTTCACAGGTTGCTCATTCAAACCCTTCTGCTGAGGAACTGACAGCAGGTGAAAAAATCCAGAATGAAAATTAAGGAGAACTGCAACCCATCACCAGCTCCTCCTGAGAACAGGGGACAGGCAAACACTCTTCCTGTCTGAGATGGAGACCCTGACAGGACTGCAAAGGGATGTGGAAGACCATATTGGTGGTGATGTCTGTCAGGAATTGCATTACAAGGACATAACCCAGGTCATCAATGTCACCCCCCAGGGACAAGGGTCTCACAGTTTGGAGGTCCACAAGGACAGGTGAAGATTTAGGCAGAGCAGCACTGCTGCTCACCTGACATCAACACTGTCTGCACAGCCAAACCACAGAAATTCTTCTCTTCCTTGCCAGACCTGTCAGATGGGTCTCACCTCTCCCCACAGCCCTCACCAGGGATATGGACACGATCACAATATAGACCACAGTTCTACTGTCCCCTCATACAGGCTGACACTCAGATGGTAACACACAATCTCACCTGATCAATTCACCAGCATCACCTTTGCTCTCCCCTGGACTTGCCACAAGACAAGACAAGCCCCAGTGGACTGAGGTGGGTCAGCTGGGGGAGCTGGAGGAGCTGCTCCAGCAAGAAAGGGAAGGTGAGAGGCAGGGACAGGGAGAAACGCCAACTAGATAAAGCTGTGTGTTCCAGCTGCTGTGGGAACACAACACCCAAAATGAGAAAGGAATGGCACAAAGAAATACTGACTGACAGAGCTTTAGGTACGGCTGAATGGTATCTGCATGTTGTCACCTGCTCCAGCGACTGCCTGACTCACCCATCACAGGCAGGCATCCAACAGCCCAGCAATTATTGCTGCCCTCCTCCAGAAAGCCAAGGGGAGAATTAAAACCAGCACAGCACCGAGGGAAGTGTCCCCTGTGGAGCCTGAATCAACTCTTGCTTTAGAAACAGCCCTTAAAAAGAGACAGAAATGAACCTCTCGGCTCAGTCCCAGCTGAAGGACACAGCATCCTGTACCTCCTGCTTGGCTCAGTCCAAGGACCATAAATACCACGAGCCTTCCTGCAGGGATCTGCTCAGCGGAACCTGGGCTCCCCCCGGCTCCTTCACACATTCCACCATAAGTTCCCAAACCAGGATCTATTCCTGACAGTAGGAACAAAGTGAGCAATTGCATCTGCTATATTTAGAGCAAACAGTCAATACTCCACATTTAAATGGTTACCAGCATTCTCATTAGATGTATAAATAGCCTCTGTTTGCTTTTCAAAAGAAATTGGTTTAAAAGAGAAAATTGCCTTGCCAGTCCTTCTCAGCCTATAACTGTTGAGCAGGGGGGCCTATTTCGAATGAAAAATTAAATTACGCATTTTCTCTAAGCCAAACCAGGAATAAAAGCTCATGTCTGGGGCTGGTATTATCAGTGCTACCATGCTTTATGTGGATATGAGGGTTTAAACAGTGGCAGCTGTTGGCTGCAGCAAACTCAGGCTGTTTGGTGCAGAGGGGCATCACCCTCTGTCTCCCAGCCTCGACCACTCACCATCCTGAGCTGCCTCTTCCATCTGCAGGTCAGTCTTGCCAGAGCCCAACTTCTTCCTTGAATCCCAGAATGGCTTGGTAGCCCAGGTTGCTCCAAGCCGCATCCAACCTGGCCTTGGACACTTCCAGGGATGGAGCAGCCGCAGCTTCTCTGGGCAACCTGTGCCAGGGCCTGCCCACCCTCACAGGAAAGGATTTCTTTCCAATACCCCATCTAACCCTGCTCTCTGGCAGTGGGAAGCCATTCCCCATTGTCCTGTCACTTCATGCTCTTGTCTCAAGTCCCTCTACAGCTCTCTTGGAGCCCCTTTAGGCACTGGAATGGGCTCTAAGTTCTTTCCAGAGTCTTCTCTTCTCCAGGCTGAGCAGCCCCAGCTCTCCCAGCCTGTCTTTTCCCCCCTTCTTCCCCCTCTCCCAGCTCCAAAGTGGTCCCAGCCCTGACACCACACTTCTGTTCTTCCTCCAAGTTCCTCCACTTTCCAGCCCAGGCTCTCATCCAACACTCCAGCTTGTTTTCCCTCTGACTGATGCTGCTTCTGCCTCCTCCCTTGGGCAGAAAGCCTGGTCTCAAGTAAGCATCCATCTTTAAGGCATTACAAGGACCATACCTATCCCTGTCATCCAGCCCATGTTGTCTCCATTTGCATTGAAGTCAAACTAAGGACACAAACTAACAACAAACCACAGCGGAAACCTGAGCTATAAAGAGACCAAAACCCTGCTGTGGTTATTAACACAGAATAATGCAATTTTCCCCTAGTGTTTAGCTCCAAAGGCAGGGATGTATACAGGCTTGGGAGGTGGGATTGCTGAGGGGGGCACAGAAGGATCACTGGGGGGTATCACTGGGGGTCACAAGGGAACACCACTGTGGGGGGCA
>WBMV01006984.1:701444-772628 GCA_013396655.1 Campylorhamphus procurvoides
GGAGTGAGAGAGCCCGCTACGGGTGCAGTGGGAATGGGAATGTTTCCTGACTGGGAGAACTGGGAATGGGCAGCCTGGAGAGGGGAAGGCTCCAGGGAGACCTTAGAGTCCCTTCCAGCGCCTAGAGGGGTTTGAGGAAAACCAGAGAGGGACTTTGGATGAGGACACGGAGTGACAGGACAAGGGGGAATGGCTTCCCACTGACAGAGGAATATTGGGAAGGAATTCCAGGCTGTGAGGAGTTGGGAGTGTTCAAGGCCAGAGTTCCAGGCCAGGTTGGACGGGGCTTGGAGCAACCTGGTCTAGTGGAGGGTGACCCTGCCCATGGCAGGGGAGCAGAACAGGATGAGCTTTAAGGTCCCTTCCAACCCAAACAATTCTGTGACTCCGTGATCTATTAGAAAAAAAGAAAATAATATATAGCAAAAAGTTGTGTTTAAATAAGGTTTGGGGTAGCAGAAGCCTCACGAGCACCTCAGGAGCAGCCAGAACACACAGAGTGGTGCCGTGGTGCATTTCATCAGCTCCACTTGGGAAGTGGCTGGTGCTGAGCTTTTCATCTCCCCCTGCTCCCCCCCGAGTGTGATCTCACACTTTGGTATTGATTTAAACACTGTTCAAAGACTTATGCAGGAATTGTGCTTGTTTGTGGGTTGGAAGGGAAGAGTGGCTCAACCAGCCCTTTTCAGCCTCATCCCTGCCTGCAGGGGAACATCCTGCCTGGAGGCACAAGGACACTTGGAGGAGAGAAAGTGGGACAACCTCCCGTGTTTAGTAATCTGTGTGCAAGACAGCAAAGAAGTTTAATAGCTGAATACAAAGGCCAAATGTATCACCCCAAAATAACAAAAGGATCATTTAATTGAAGCAGTTGATGGAAAACAACGGGGGGAATAGGAAGTGCCAACCTCTGGGGGACAGGCAAATCGAATATCTTGATCGGCGTTTACTGTTGACCGTGCAACTATTAATAGTGTCAGGAACAGGTAAAAATAGCCTGCTCAAAGCCTTCTCCTGGGCTAGCAGGAAAAAAATCTGTTTGCTCCTTCTAAACAGCTCTTTGGGCAGAGCACACCATGATCTACACGTGCCCTGGGATCCTGTGGGCTTGGTGGGGTGGGATCATAGCCAGGGACCCCCTGAGAGCAAGGACAGGGCATCAGGGCCCTGGGTGGGGTGAGGAGAGATGATGGCAGTGGGAATTCCCAGGGAAGAGGACATGGGCACTGCCTGTGCCATCCCAGAGGTCAGATCCTCACGGAGTCACGCAGAGCCCAGCAGAAGAGCATTACATGGCTTAGGCTGAGTCCTCCCAGGCTCATCTAGCCACTCATCTCCTGGAAGGAGCAGAGCACATTTGCTTCCAGTGACTGATGATAAAGGATCCACCTCACTGCAAGGCAGAGCCTTCCCACGGTTATGATTCTCTTAAAAATCACCACCTATTTCTGACCTGCCTGCAAATAGCCCAAGCCTGAAGTAGAAACAGGCAAAAAAGCATTTCCCCCACGGCTGCCAGAGTTTGCCCCTGCCATTTGTGGGATGTTTTGCTCCTTGCTTGGTTTTGGAGGATACAGGCTCTTTCCTGGAGCAGTTTGGTACAGCCAGGACCGCAGGCAGGATGGTCTGCACGAACCCCAGAGACACCTTTAATGGAATTACCTTCAGCACAGATCAATCCCTGTTTTCTTGCTGTTTCCCTCCCTATTTGCACCCTCGCAGATTTATCAGCCACCTGCCAAACAGCAAAACCCACCCTACGTCCCCGAGCAAGTGGCTGAGGAAAGGAAATTCCACGAAAGTCACACAAACATCCCGGCGACAGAACATGTGGGTCCCCAGGGCCTGGCTTGGACGAGCTGTGCAGCAGCAGAACAGAGCTCACAGCACCAGCCACGGCTCATATGTAGGAAGCAAAATGTTCCAGGAGGCAGGAGCAGCACCAGGGTGCCCAGCACAGGGACAGGCGAGCGGAGGATACTCGGAAAAGGACAATTACATCAGAACATGAGTTTGGTTTCTGAGTGTGCTGTGGAGCTGGGAAGGATCGGCCCCCCGGGGCTGGGCTGGCCTCGGTTCATGGACGGGTCCTGCGGGTCCAAGCGGTGAAACAGCCAAGACTGGACGGGCTGTTTGTGCCATTCCCACCCTGCACACGTAGACCCCTCAACTCTCTCGGGCCAAATAGAGGAGCAAATCCCACAGGAGCTCCGTATCATCACCGTTAAGGTGCTTCATGTCCTTCACAACGGGCTCATTCCTGACACAGCAGCACACGGCATTCCCTGCCTCCTGAGAAAGTACACACATGGAGCCAAGTCCACTCCCCAGCCCAGCTCCCCAGTTCCTGCTTTTCTCACCCAGGACAGGGATCTGTTCTTCAGACAGGGACCCTCTCCCTGGTGGGTGTACAGCAAGCTGGTGTCCACCTCCTTCTCCTGCTCCCAAAGAACCAGCGTGGGCTGTGCATTTCCCAGCAGCTGCTGGTGAACAGTGGGGTCTTGTGGGACCCCAAATCCTGCCCTGGCTGCTCCGCTGGGATGAGAGAAGGAGTGGGTAGCCAGATGAAAAGGGGAGCAGCTGGGTAGGGAAGGGAAGGGAGGCTTTAGCCATAACTTTTCCTTGTCCCCCTGGGGAAAAGCATCTGATTAAATCAAGATGCAGCATCCAGGGTTGCTATTCATTCCCTATATTATTAGCTTGTCTCATTTTATTAAATCTCCTTTAAGGCTTTTCAGAAGAAGCACATAATTCCCAACATATAATTTTTCCCAGATGAGATATGATGCAGAAGTGGGCTGCTCTGTCACTGGGGACCAGGGAGGGTGGCTTTATTTGTTTCCTCCCCCCTCCTCCTGCTTCTTTAGCAACACTTTTCATGTCTCTTGATTCCTTTTAGCATTTGGGATTTGATTAACAGAGAATTTGAAAGCCTGAGTCTTGTTTCAAATCCCCAGCTCCTTGAATCATCCAGGCAAGGGGTCGTGAGAGCTCCCTCAGAGACACCATCCCTGTGCCTGGTGTGATGCAGCTCCGAGCCAGGAGCACCCTGGAAATCCCCTGCTCCCAGTTTCCATCCCCTCTCCTGGCCATCCTCTTGCCCACTATTCACTTGGATGCAGCAGCATCCAGCATGGACAAAGGTGTCTGCATGTCCTGGATGTGTTCCCAGACTCTGGCACTTTCTGCTCCTTTCCAAAGAGCAGCAGCTTCCCTGGGATTAGAGAGAAATGTCACCTGTAACTGGAGATGGGCAGAAACTGGGCTTGGAATATAAGGCAAGGGGGAGAGGGAGGCCTGGTGACCCCAGGGGACACATTGCTGGATTTCGGGACGGTTCCCATGGAAATAGCAATGGCTGACGGGGTTGTAGAACAAAAATTAAAGCCCAAGAGGAGGCAGGGAGCCAGGAGGGCAGTGCCAGGCAGGAGATGGCAGAGGGATGAGTAGTGGTGGCGAGGGCTTGGAGCCTGGAGGTGTTTCCTCTCCAGGTCCCACATCTGCTCCCACTGCTCCAGCTGTGGGTCTGTGTTGGGACTGGGGGCACTGGACTGGGCGAGGGTTGAGCCAGTGCCCCAAACTGGGGGCCCTCAATGCTCCCAGCCCTGGTGCAGCAGCAGAGAACCACAGGCAGAGCCCAGCCCCGACATCCTCCCCTGACCCTGGCTATGAAGGAGCCATGCTCCATAAACAGCTCCTCTGCGAAGACAACGCAACACGGAAAAAGCAGCACATTCCTCCCATTTTTCCCTTTGAAATAAGATCCAAGGAGGATGCGGCGCAGCGTGTCCAGCTCACCGGGCTGTCCCGGGGCGGCTGGGGAGTGTGGAAATGAAGGAAAACAGCCTCGTAGCTTGTCCTCTGGCTCATGGTGGGAGCTCTGTGCGTAAAAGCCCCCGGGGTGAGGGTGGAGGTGGGCTGGGATGGGCTGGATGGTGTCTTTTCCACACTGTCCCTGGCAGGGGTGATGCCACGGGCACGGGGTGCTGCTGCTCTCCTGGCACTGCAGGGAGTTTCAAAGCATCCCCTGGGCCCCCATGAGTTGGGAAATGTCTGTATCCCAGATCCCTGAGCAGGAGCCTGCCAGCAGTGCCCGTGTGGCTCAGCCCTGGGATCCTGGTGCTGCCCCAGGCATTAGTTTGGGATCCAGCACTGGGGGCTTCCCACTTGAAAATAGTTTTCCACCTGGGAATAGTTTCCCACCAGGATGTTCTTCCCATTGCATTTTTTTGTGACCATTTAAAGCCCAGATTGTTTTCTCTATACATCAGGGATAGGAGAGACTGGATATTCCCCTGTAAAGATAAATCCTGTTGTTTCCCCTGTCCACCTTCTCCGGATTAAAGGATTAAGTGCCCAAACTGCTCCCGTACCACCCGTAATCAAAGCTCATCTTTGCTTTTACATCAAAACCCCATTGCTGGCAAGAAAACAGCAGTTAAGCCTCATCACTGGGGTGGGTGTGAGAACCACCAGCAGAGCCCTGAGCCCCCCATTTCCTTCCATCTTCTCAAAGAACAAACGTGCAGACTCAGCAAGCAGGAGCCCTGTGGGAATGGCAGAACTCCATCCTGCCAGTGCTGCACGTGCTGCCCGGATTGCGCCACGTGTTTATCCTGGCGTTTGTTTGCCACGGAAGGGCCCGTGGCCAGGGCAAGGCAATGCAGCTTCACTGGGCTAAAGCAAACACGGGGACAGGGTTATGGGCGGTCACAACGGAGGGCAGGGCCTTTGGGAACGTGTCCCCTGGTTCTGGATGTCACCTCCATCAGGGAAGGGACCAGAGGATGAGGGCTCCATCTCCCAGAGTGGTCCTGGATGAAGCATCCTGTGGGTGTGGAGCTGGCCCTGCATTGCAGCCCCGTTGTTGGGATGTTTGGGTTTGCACAGGGGATCTTCTCATCCCAAAAAATTGTCACATCCATTTTCAAGGAAGGGAGATGTGTGTGGAGGAGCCACACAAGGGACCATGGACAGAAAACCTCCCCAAGGGTGGGCACAGCTGCTGTGGGGGCTCTGCAGTGGGATGGGGTGACCCGAGGCAGTGAAGAGAGATGGCCTTGGTGACCCAGCTGTCCCTGCCAGGTAGTTGTGTTTTAACTAGTTTCTGCTTTCCCAGTGTTTGCTCTGGAGAAATATCCCAAACTTGAAGGGAAGCGTTATCTGTGGCGTCAGCACACCCTCACGTGAGGCAATTCCCAAGGCTGCAAACAACTCCCCTGCCAAGCTCCAGTGGGCCCAGCAGGCCCCACGCTGGATTTTGGAGCCATGAAGTTATGAAAATGGCCCCATGACCCCATTTCCAGAGACCTCATTTGGTCCTCAATGCAAGAGCTGGAGGGATGAGCCCCCATGTGCCAGCACGGAGCTGAGGCTGCAACCAGCTGGTCCTGGGGGTCCCACAGTGCAGGTCTCTCCTTTGAAAGCATCAGGACTCATATTCTGACCTGGAGGCCACGAGGTCACATCCCTGCATCAATGCAGGACATGTCCCTGCTGCAGCTGGGAAGTGCAGAAATGGCTGTGACACCACCAGTGCTTCATGGCCAGCCTGAAAGTTTCATCCCCTCGCTCTGGCATTTCAAATTCTTAGAAATAGTAGGTAATTTGAGAGGACTCACAATGTTTTCCCTATAACCAAACAGAGTCCCATAACCCCTTGTTGTTAAATACCATAAACCAACATAAATAATGGTCTGTCTGTGTTTCCTTTCCTGCAGCCCCAGGGAGCAGCACAGCACCACCTGGGACTGGCCCTGGCCAGGGCCATGCCTTGCCTGAGGGAGAAAGGTGGGTTTGGGCCCCATGAGATGGGCTGGAACATCACCTTCCAGCTCCTCAGATTGCCTTAGGGAACAGAGCAGATGCTCTAAAATACCAGACTCAACTTTACAGCAGCCAGAACCAGTTCTGCGAAGGCAGCGACACATTAATCCGTGCTGGCTGCTGCAGGAAGAGCTACTAAAACCAGGGATGTGTCTGGCATAACCCCAGAAAAAGCCCTTGTGCAATGCAGAGCTGACACAGAACGCTGGGAAGTGGGAAGGGTTGGAAATGGCAGATCAAGGGGGAAGGAGTCCGTGGTGCCAGTCCCAGTGCAGCACCAAACCCCTGTGCTTTTGGGATGTTCTGGGCATAGGATGGAAAGCAGCTCCACCACTGGGATTGATGCTGACAGACACATTTTAGGGGGCTGATGCTGGCTGGGGAGGGGAATGGCACAACTGAGATCCTCCCTTGGCCTTGCAGGGGGGATGGGAAAGGGCACACGTGGTCCCCAGACAGGCAACGAGACAGCACAAATACGGCCCTCGCTGTCTTCTCATTAAGAATAATTCTTCAGAACCATGCACGTGTCTCTTTGGTAAATACTGATTTCACTTATCAACAAATGCAACTTTATTGACATCAGAGACTTTGAGCCAGGACTGGCAACTCTGACATAAATTGTCTGAATAATGCAATGTATCCTCTCCTCACTGGTTGCTATGGGTACTGGGCTGGTTTAGCCTCTGTCTATAAACATTAACTGTGAAGGGATATGGAAACTTATCTAAAAATAAAATACTATGCCCAAATCTTTAAGAGGAAGGTTGTTGAGATGGCAATAAAAAAATAAATCTATGTGTAATGGCCCTAAAATGATGAAACACAAACACAGAGTCCATGAGCCTGTCCGGAGGAAACGGAGGCCGGACTGAGAAGAGGCCAACATTTTTAATTCCTGTTGAGCAATGCCTAAAGGGTGAATTACAGCATGCAAAAGCAAAAGGAAATGGAACCATTTAGTGGAGGTGACACTGTGAAGAGGGAGGACCCTCCGTGGAGGGGATGCTGTGATGCTGAGACCTGGCACCTCATCCCTTCTCCAGCGCCACTGCTGCTTGTTTGGTCATTTAGAGTTTCTTTCTCAAACTGTTCTGGGAATCTGTAAACACGGAGCCTGGGTCTGGAGCATCACCTCTGGAGTCTTTCCATTCAAGGCAGGATCCAGCACTGGGCAATTCTGGGACTCGTTGAGGCAGGGGCAGATCTGTACCTGGCTGCTGCATGTTGTGGAAGGCAGAAACAGCCTTTCCCTCCCTCCCTCCCACCCACTGTCCCTGCAAGGCAGTGAGAAACTGGAACCAAAGCTGGAAGGCACTGGGTGCTGGGGAAGGCAGCAGGACCCTCATGTCCTCAGAGGGAAAAGGAGGGGCTGGGTGGGTGTGGAGGGGGCCAGGGCATCAGCAGGGCCAGGGGTGAGATATCTGCAGGGTGCAGACAGCGATTGACTCTTCCCCTGGCTCCTCTCCATGATAAGGTTTCCCCACAGGACGGCTGCCATCCCTCCATCCCCCTGGGGTGGTGGGTTAGGTCACACATTCACATCTCTGTGCTTTTCAGTCACCTTTCTCTGAGTCTTTGCAATGCTGCAGAGACACTGCAGGCCTCTGTGTGGTGGGAGAACTTTGCAAGGTGGGAAACCACAGGTCTGGATGGGGCAGTTCCCTCTTCCAGAAAAGAAGGGGTTTGTTGTTGGGTTTGCAACATGGTTTGCTGTTCTTGATTTTGCAGCAGATTCCTCTCTTCCTTCCCCAAACCTGTTTGAATCCTCAGGGATTCCCAAGCCTTCTCTGCTGCTTCTCCCAAGCTTTTGCCTGCTTCCTCTGGCTCTTCAGCAGCATCTTCAGATGATCTTCAGGAAGAGCTGGAGCCGGTGCTTCCCCATGCTCAGAGCCCACTTATGAAAGGCCCCTCCAATACAGAGGGCATTGCTTTCTGCCCTGAAGATCTCCAACAACTGGTGAGGGAGAAGAGGTCAGGAGGTCCCATACCGTGTAAGTCCTGGGAGAGCACCTGGAGCTGCATGATCTGGTGATGGGGACAGAGA
Organism: Campylorhamphus procurvoides; assembly: GCA_013396655.1. Lineage (NCBI taxonomy): Eukaryota > Metazoa > Chordata > Aves > Passeriformes > Dendrocolaptidae > Campylorhamphus > Campylorhamphus procurvoides. Next base: position 709,318 of record WBMV01006984.1, read on the forward strand.
CCTGGGGACAGGGAACTCCATCCCCCATGGGCTGTGGTGAGGAGATCCCACCACACTCGGGCTGATCACTTTCAGTGCTGCAGGGAGCTCAGTCGGCTCATTAAGGGTTGCTGGGCTAATTAGTAGGATATATCTCAGTAGGAAAATGGGTAAATCTGACAGTGTGGGGACTGGAGAGGCACAAGGTACCCGAGACAGTGCTCTGCAAAAGACAAAGGGACAAGAGTCCATCAGGGACCTCTCTGGTGTCAAAGCATTTCCATCAGAGCAGTTTTGGGGCTGCCAAAACCTCAGTAGTGACGTGGGGTTGTCCCAACTCTCCAGCCACCAGTGGGCAGATGCACTGGGGGTTCCAGGGTGGCACTGAACCCCAGAGAAAGGAGTCTGACAAGGAACTTGTGCTTTTGCAGAAGCCTTTGGCCCCCAAAATCAGCCTGGGCTGAGTTTTTAGGGTGAGCCCATGTGCAGAAATGGTCCCGGCTCAGACAAGAAGCAATTGGAGCAGAGATGCCTGATTTCCCTATGGGATGGCCAGGCACACATACCCTCCACCACCATCCCTGCCACCCACTGGAGCACCTGCCATGGCCAATAACTGCTTTTTTCTGCCTGATTCAGACTAAGCCTGGAGCTTCAAAGCTTCCCAGCAATTTTCGCTCGCACTGATTCTCAAGTGTATAATCAAAACAATTTGGGGGCTGCTGGTCGGGTGCCAAGAGGCGGACAAAACTGCTGCTGTGAAAAGCCTTCCTGCCTGGGTTTTTGCAGAGGTTTGAAGCTCGAAGGACTTGAGAAGTGTGGGATGGGCTCTGGAGGAGCCAGGGAAGGCAGGGTTAGGCTGGGGTGCGCGTAGGTGGGGGAGCCTGGCAAAGCAGCTGAAAACACCGATCAGCAAATGTACCTGTGGCTACTTGTTCTTCACTCCCTTCTGTTTCTGCCGATAGATTTCCTCTGTGAAAGGCCTGGAGTTAAGAGGATGGGAATTTGAGGAGAGAGGGGGCAGAGACAAAAGAGAGGGGCAAAAGAAGGGAGGAAGAATTAAATTCAAGATTACCATGTTCTCTCCTTTGTGCTCAGAAACTCTTGTTTCACAGGTTGGCACAACCTGAGTCTTGCTGTGCTATGACAATCCCCATCTCAGTCTCTCTGGATTGTGGAGTAGCTACAAGCTGCTTCCACCCAGGACCATCCCTGTCCTGAGTGGGACAAGGCTCAGCACACACTCAAGACTTCCCTGCATGCAGACCTTGGCTCTCTGCATCTTTTCCTCCCTTGCAAACACAAAAGACCTTTCACTGCTGAAGTACAACTGCTACTTCTGGGAATTATTCTGGGCTGTTCCATCCTCTGCTGCCGGGTTATTGTGCTGCAAAATATCAGAGAAGCCCCATCCAAGGAACTACAAAATGCAAGTGCTTCTTGAGGGGACTCTTCAGAGGACATAATGAGTCCTCTCACTGCCTTCCTTATTGTTCTTCTATAGACAAAATCAGGCACCCGAAAGGAAAAAAGATCTCATTTTGATAAAAACAAACAAATGCACAAATGTTCCTAGAACTCGGCAAATAGTTTCAGAGCAGAAATCTGCCCATTATCGAAACAATTGAAAAACAATCCTCTGTTTACCTTCTTCCCCTGCTCAATTAATTGGAAAAAATCATCTCTACTTGTGCAGTTCTCTGAAACCTCGGGAGTTAAAGCTGGTAGAAATAATTAGAAGCTCTCCAGTTCTGCACAGCTACTCACCCCTCATACAGCAAGGCGATTGTGTAGGAAATTGCCACTACAGCTGTCAGCAAAAGGCCAGCTGGGCTGGCATGCCTGTTTTGAAAGAGAAGGAAAAGATCAGGTAAGTACATGGGCTTATGCAAGACCTGGTTGAGAAAGTGAAATGAGACACAGAGCTCCATGAGAGCTCTCAGTCATTAAACAGAAGTGAACAAAAGGGTTGGGGGTTTTTTTGTGTGTTTAATGTTAACTATCTTAGACAGATGTTACTTGGCAAAGACTCTTCCTCAGCGCACTTCGGTGACTTATTTTAAGTCTGATCCCTGCACGTCTCTGCTAGAAGAGCTGCTGCTTTGATGCTAAATCCTGAGATTATAGGGGTGTTTAAGGGCTGAGCAGCTGTTGAAGTATTGTTGTGGTTCCCAGCCCATGCTCTAAGGCAAATGCCTGATGTCTCAGAAAGAGGGGCTGCCCAGGGTGCAGGGGACACCAGGCAGACAGAGCAGTGTATGGCACCCTATAGATCAAAGCAGTGGCTGAGCCATCGCAGGGATGGAGATGGAGAGTGATGGGAAGGTCCCTGTCTGCCCTTGGAAGGGTGCTGGGATGGGTGCTGAGTCTGAGCTGGATGCTGGGGGCTCGGTTCACACCGAAATCCATGATGCTTGGCCACAAGTGTCAGAGACAGATGCCTGTGAAGGCTGCAGGGGCTTTGCTAAGGCATCAGGATTTCAACCAAACCAGGTCCCAACACCGTCCCAAGGTGTGTAAACTCCCCCAGGTGAGAGTGGCTACAGCAGCATGTGCTAACCAGCATCCATGAGGTCCTGGCCCAATCTCTCCCCAGCAAGGTCTGACTCACCACAGGTACCTGTCCCCCTAAATACCTTTTCTGCATCCTGTATCTGCAGGTGTTACCCTTAATTAGGACACTGCTGATTGCCTTTAATTGCTGGTCACATCTCAGCTCTGAGGGGGACAAGAGCATTCTAGTGGAAGGTTCCCTGCCCATGGCAGGGGTTGGAATGAGATGAGCTTTAAGGTTCCTTTCAACCCAAGCCATTCTATGACTTGTGCTGCTGGGAAAACACACCTGCAGAGGAGAGACCTCCTCCTGAAGCCCCTTTCAGGTACCACCTGGCCTCATCTGTTCCTGGACAGGCACCTACAAATCTTCACCTTTTCACTGCTTTCATTTTGCAATAACTTTTTCCCTCATTAGAAAGCTTCGGGCAACTTCTTCCTCTCCTAACCCCCTGCTATTACATGCTTAGTCATGTCTCCTCCTTGATTCCTATCAGAGAGAACAAATTTACATGATTGTTTGTTGACAGCAAGACCTCTAATTGCATCATTTGGCTGCAGCTCCAGCTCTGATTTACACAGCGTGTTGCTGTGAGTTAGAACACTTCCCTACCAGAGGCACACAAAGCTGTCCCCAAGCAGCAAATGCTCCATTTGTCTTGCAGGAGAAAGGAGGCTGCTGGATGCAGGTGATGAGCAGCATTTGGGTGAACTGTTTCTCTCCTCTTACAAGCTCGACCTACATACTGGGCAATGGCTCATTGGAGCAGAATCAATGATGAGTTAACCAGGAAGGTTTTGTGGTCCTGGCAGGACAGACTTCCTGTCCATCCCCAGCCTTGCTGCAGATCCCCATAGCTGTGGGTTGTTGCCCCACTTGATGCTTTTAAGGCTGGAATGGAGTCAGAGGACTGGCTGGTTTATGTGATGTGATATGTGCCCCTATGGATGAAAATAATCAATCCCTTGGGCTCTGACACCATGATATGGAGTGTGATACATCACCAAGGGAGGACAAACATGCTCTGTGTTCTAGGTCTGACCAGAACCAGATGGCAAACACATTCCCTCATCATCCCTCCTGCTACCACAGAGTTGAGACATTAACTCTGGCCTCCAAGGGCAGACACCAACAACTTCTGCAAGTCCTGGGACCTAAGGAGAGGGGAGACTCCCCAAAAAACCTCAGGGAACAGAGCTGTGGAAGGGTCTGCAGTAGCAGGAGCAGCTGAGGGAGCTGCTGGGGCTCAGCCTGGAGAAAAGGAGGCTCAGGGGGGACCTTCTGGCTCTGCAACTCCCTGCCAGGAGGGGAGAATAAAGGGGGGGTCGGGCTCTGTTCCCAGGGAACAGGGACAGGAGCAGAGGGAATAGCCTCAGGCTGTGCCAGGGGAGGTTTAGATTGGATGTTAGGGAAAATGTCTTCACCAAAAGGGTTGTCCAGCACCAGCACAGGCTGCCCAGGGCAGTGGTGCAATCACCATCCCTGGAGGGATTTAAAAGCTGTGTAGATTTGGCACTTGGCGACATGTTTTATTGGTGAACATGCCAGTGCTGGGTTAATTGTTGGACTCAATGATCTTAGAATGCTTTTCCAACCTAAATGATTCCATGATTCTGTGAACTGAGATCTCTGGGAAGAGAAATAGCCAAAACCATCGTGAGAAGGGCTGTGCTGAGCTTCCCCCGGGCAGAGGGGTGGTGTCTTGGTGCCACTTTGCACAGCTCCAGCAATTTGTTAACAGCAATTATTTGTCACGCCTAGCTGGCCTTAATGGTGGCAGCCTTTTAACGAGAAAAAAGGAGGCAATCACTTCAGTCTCGAGCTGCTTCCAGCTGCTTTTGCCCAGAATTGTGGTGGAAGACCAGACAATGTGCACCTGGTGAGAGGGGTGAGAAGGGATTCTACCACAGAAACAGCTCAGCAGGGTTCAGTGGCTTCTGTAAAGGTTCTAGGAAGTAGTAGGTGATTGCTGATCTTAAAACAATCTCCGTTCTAATTCCTCATGGTCTGATTCCTCCTTCTGCTCTGCTGTGGAGGTTGTGGTGTGGTATGGGGGAGTTCATCCTGCCCCAGCTCTGCCCCACTCCCCCATGCTTTCATCGTGCTGCTGCCAACCCTGTGGACAACCATCCTGCCCATCACAGCCAGCAGTGAGCTCACTCTGGCCCCTGTGCACCATTTCCCAGGATTTACACCCCATCCAGTGCCATGGCTCTGCCAGGAAGGGAAACAGCCTCGTGCAGCCATCCCTGATGGCACCAGGGGGGACTTCAAGAGCAGAACGAACTGCAGCAAGGCTCAGGGGAGACAGGAGAGAAACCATCAGCTTTACTTATTACCAGGGGCTGCACACATGGATGGAAAAATGACTAGAAAGTGGCAAAGCATTTAATTTTTTCCGCCCAAGTAGAAGAGAGGTGGTCACAGTAAGGAGCACCAGTGCAAAATATATAGTGAAAACGGCCCACAACACTCCATGGGCTCCCGAAGTAACACAGCCAGGGTTTATTCTCCTGGGCAAATAAATAAAATGTGATATTAAATGAAAACCACATCAAACTTGTTACACTGAATAGAGTATATTGCTCATTTGTTGCTAAATTACAGCCTATTCATTTCCTCCTAAGCAGGCTATTAAGCTGTGTTGTATCACAGGAGTGTTTCGGAAGTGTTATCACCGTGCAGTGAGGGAAAGGGTGGCATGGCTTGTTTTGCCTTTTTCAGAGTAATTACAGGGTCACACTGCTCCCCATATCAATGCCCTGCCCCTGCCGAGTGACACCCTGCATGAATTTGGCCCTGACTGTTGATCTTTCCAAGTGCAGAGCCTGCCAAGGAGCTCGTTCAGCTGCAGAGTGTTTGCTGATGCCTCCTCTCTCCAGCGTTTGGCCCCTATTTATTTTTCTACAACTAAAGCTGCAAGTCTTTTATGACAGCACAAGATTTTCCATGCACAAAAATAGCCAGGGAGCCAGAAGTCAGGGCATGCTGCATTTTCCCTGCCATTTCGTTGCTGACTGCCAACATCAAGTGTCCCTTTGGCCCCTGGTGCAGCCTGGCACCTCGTGCCCTGCCAGACACAGACCCCACACTCACCCTACAACCAGAGGTGTTTGTAGGGGCAGGTACTCACATGAGGGACCAGCCCAGGTAGATTGCTGTGCTGCCCCAGTACATGGGGTTATCCAGGACGCTGAAGGGGAAGCTGGTCACTTTTGCCTCCTTCAGGATGCCAAAGTAATCACCTAAGAGCAAAGAGAGAGTTTTTGGTTAGTCTCCCTGAAACTGGGAGTCACGGGGGGCTTTTGGAACACTGGTACCCTCCCTGTGCCACAAAACATCCCTGCCAGGGATGCAGAGCAAAGGGATTTCACTGCCAACCTCCAGGCTGAGAAAACAGCAACAAATAGGTTTCCTGTTTACTTTGTGTCTATCAGCTTTTCCGGGAATGGCTCTTTGCCCGTGAGGAAGGTTCCTGCATTGCAATGAGGTTATGGCAGCCACATTCCTCACAAGAGGCAGCACTCGAGGTCCCAACTGGTTAATTCTGGTTTTCTCATTTGAAAACTGCCCGTTGGATGCCACTTGATGGGGAAGTAAGTGCACAGGATCAAATCCATTTAATGGGAAAACAAGCCCAGCGCCCCATAATGGTGTTTGGAGATGTTATAATCACCACTGCCACCACCAAATGCCCTCATCCAGTGCCACTCTCATCTCACAGTTCAGAGGATTTCTCAGAATTTTAGAAAATAGCACCTCTGCCTACAAAACACTCAATTATTGGCACGGTGATGATAATAGGTGATTGTCAACTGTAATGAGGAAAGCTTTCAGAACTGTCAGAATCCAACCAGCTTTCCATCTACCTCAGAGCAATCCTTCCACCCTCCTGAAAGCAGCTTGGCAAAGAAATGACAGCAAGGAGATGTGGAGCTCGTGAGCAGCATTTCGTGGGGGTAAAGGGCCATGATGCAGATCTCTGGTTCTGTTGGTCTTACCAGCGAAACCACAAAGCACCACAACTACAAGTGTTTTAAATCCTTCCAGGGATGGTGATTTCTCCACTGCCCTGGGCAGCCTGTGCCAGGGCTCAACAGCCCCTTCAGTGAAGAATTTTTTCCTGACATCCAGCTGCACCTGCTCTGGTGCAGCTTAAGGCTGTTTCCTCTCATCCTGTCCCAGCTTGATCCCTACCTGGCTCCCCCCTCCTGCCAGGGAGTAGCAGAGAGCGAGAAAGTCCCCCCTGAGCCTCCTTTTCTCCAGGCTGAGCCCCTCCAGCTCCCTCAGATGCTCCTCTTCAGTTCTACTCTGGCTCCTTCCCCAGCTCCTTTCCCTTCTGTCCACTGTACAAGTCCATGTTCCGTGTCCACTGTCCATGACAAGCACTGATCCGTGAGGAGCAGTGCCAGTCCATCAGCCCAGGGCACTGCCACCACCCTGGGTTGTGTTCCCAGCTTTGCTGCCAGCCTGTTCCCTGACCTTGGGCAAGTCTCCTCTGTCCCTCCCGGCGCTATTGTGCACCGATCATAATATCAGGCTTTCTTAGAGCACCCAGGGTGGTGAGGATTAATGTATGGTGAGAAAGTGCTCACAAATCTAGATGAAAGGCATTACAGGAGAGCAAACTATTCAAGGTTATTATTATTACCTGGATCGGAGTGTAATTTCTTTGACCTCACATGGTGCTAAAACATTTATTTCTAAGGATAAACAGCCCCTGCCCAATTACACAATGCTTTTGGGCTTTAACTACAGGCCACTAAGTGAGATAATTGCCTTGTATTCATACTATATGTTCTCACAGTTACTTGGCAATACATCTCTGAGATTGTTCTGGTAGAAAGAACACATCACCCCCTGCCACAGCCCATTTCTGTGCTTTTTAAGTGTCAAAATGCTTCATTATCCTCTGCCCGCCCTTGCCTTTGGGCTGAACACCTCGCTCTCCAAATGGCACTGGCACCAGGGAGGTTCACACAGAGCCCTGGGTCCATGGGGCTGGCAGGGGCTTCTCTGTGCCCAGCACTGGTGGGGCTGTGGGACCCTCTGGGCTGGCTCTCCATGAGCAGGAGCACACAGGCAGCTCCTCAGAAGCTTTTCCAATGTAACCTCTGCCTCCAAACCTGCACAGTTCAATGAACAGGACCACCAGGGAAGTGGTTTACATGTTTTTATGTTCAGACAAGTGCTAAGGGAAAGTACTGTGAGTTGTTTTGTGAAGCATCCCCCTGGGCATCTCCTGAGCCTCCATTAAGCCCCCAAATCAGGAATCAGCTCCTTGCCAAGCTGAGGGACTTTGGCAGCTAATTGGAATTATTTTTTGCTGGAGGTCTATATAACTTTCTCACTGCACAGGGTGGGCTCTTGGGATCATGGCAGCAAAAAGCCATTTGGTGCACTCTACAAGGTCACACGTAGCCCAAGCTGGACTGAGAAACCGCCTCTACTTCCCTCCAGAGAGCCTTTGGCTTCTCCAAGCCCAGTAACAGCCTTTGGTCAAGTCAGATTGACTTGAAATCTTGGTCAGTGCTGGAAGGAATAGAACTGGGGTATGAGACAGATGGGCTCAGGCAGTCAGAGCCACCTCCCCAGGCCCTTGGCCTTGGGAAGCCAAACCCTTGTTATTGTGTTTTTTGGGAAACAGGGCAAATGGTGAGGTGGGGGGTGCCAGCAAGGGCATGGCACAGACACAGGGCACCAGGGGATGGATCTGCCAGGTAGAGGGGCTGCATCCAGCTGCTGCAAACAGAGGCTGGGGCCTGTGCCGCTGTGTGGGAGATGGGGTGGCACAGCAAGGCTTGCTGGAGAGGGGTGACTCACATGGTTCCTGCTGCACCGTTTAGCCCACACTTCAGAGACAAAGTGTTCTGCAGCTGCTCCAAAGCTTACAGGTACTGTAAAGAGGGAATGCAACAGGCAGCCTTGATGTGGTCTCTGTGCCCTCCCTAGTTCAGCACTCACTATTGTAGCAGAACACACAAAGTAAGGATCAAATCCTGTTCTGGTAATTTTTGAAGTGCTTGTGTGTCAGAGGCTCTCTCAAAACTTCTCTGGAGCTCAGATATCAATAGTGTGCCTGCTGCCTCATGCAAGGCTTGGAGCTGGGCAGCCTCAGCCTGCGACACTGGTGGCAGGGAGAGCATTCCCAGCAGAGAAGATGGAGCAGAAATGCCCCATATGGACCCTTAACACCCACCTCTTCCCTGCCCCAGGGGACACAGAGCCAGGGGACAGGGCCCCTCTCACTGCTTACGCTGAGCCTGACTCACTTGTTTGCTTTTTCCCAGCGTCTGAGGTCCAGTGGATCCTCCTGGTCGGATGAATCAGGCTTTACGTAACCAACTCCAGACCTGGCTGAGCTTCAGGAGCATTCAAGCAGCTCCTGCTGGCGGGTGCTCCTGTGCCCAGCCTCTCTGGACATGTCTCCACAGGCACAGCATCACTCTGGGAGGCCGCAGGTGATTCTGGAGGATGCTGGTGCCCGCTAGCTGAGGGACAGGGGTGTGATACTGGGGTGCACATGAGGGTGTTGGGGACACATTGAGGAGTGCTGAGCTCTATTTCTGGCAGCAGGATTTTGGCCAACTCAACACATTTCTTTGCAACTCCACTTGAAACCAGGAAGGCTTATTACAGCCCTCTCTTCTTCCTAGCGACGCCACGGGAGCTAATTGAATTTGGTTTGTAAAGCACTTGCAAAAGCACAGCCTAAATGTGGTGTCAAAGCTGGGGCTGTGATTATTTCAGCCAGCGGGAGCTGCCCCTTTCCTTGGATATTTATTGTTCCTGTCTCTACTTTATTTTTATGAATTCCACACATACTGGCATGTTTTTAAAGTCAACAACGCTAACAGAATTACTCTCTAAATGTGAAAGCAGGCGCAGTGGAAAATGCCTTCTGCCATAAAGTGGCAGATAAAAGGGTCTGTCAACGAATATCAGGTTTATTGCAGAGGGAAGAGCAAGCCAGATCCTGCCTTGGCACGTGTGACAAGCAGGTGGGTGCTCAGAGCAAAGCTGCTGGACAGTTCACACCTGCTGTGCTGGTGCTGCTTGTGGGGTCTTGCACTTGCACCTTTTCTGGAGGGTGTTTGGACTGGCAGATGATCAGCTGTGCTCCAGACTTTCAGGCTTGCCACTAAAGGTGATAGGACCCACTGTAAAAAACCACTGCACTGTGTGAGGTAACAGCATGGTTGGCTCATGTTTTGAATCATAAGGCCCTGAAGGCAAGGACAAGGAAATTCCTACAGGACTCTGCCCTAGCAAGAGATCCCTGCAAGGATTAAGTGCACTTTCTAGTTAAGCTGCTGGATTTTTAGAGCTTACCTAGGAACGTCCCGGTGAATCCCAGTGCTAAGAAGCTGGAGATGACAAACAAGGTCCCTACAGCCAGGATGGCCACGCCTGAGTAATAGGTCCAGTGGCAGTCCCAGCACTCCAGCTTTGGCTGGCTCTTCATGGCTTCTGTGAAGCTGTTGGAGAGACAACAAGGGCTGTTAAAAACAGCAACTCGTTACCACCATGACCCACCTCTCCCTGGGAGATGGAGCTTTTGGAGAGGATGCCGCTGAAGAGATCTCTTTTCTGGATCCCTTTTCCCACCTGGACCAACTCAGCCTCCCAACAGCAGAAGCAAAGGAGCCAAAGCTTGTGAGCAGTCAGGACTTGACCTGAGGCAACTATTTCTACCCACAATCCTTGCTCACTCCTGGAAATACCAACGTCCCTGACTTGTGATATCAACAGCTTTGTCTTCACCAAATCCCAGCTTTCACAGTGATTGGGAGCCCTGGGACAGACGCCCTTGCAAACGCTGGAGGCTGCGATGCCTCGGCACAGGACTCCCAGGCTTGGGAACAATCGGCTGGATTACCTCGTGCTCCCACCCCCGTTCCCCTCCATCAAAATATTTTGCAGCGTTCATGTGTTAGCCACGTGCCCAGGAGTGATTCAGGGCTGCAGCCTGACAGTCAGGGGGAGGACTGGAGCGGCGAAAGGAAAATACTAGAGACGAGGCGTTTTCAAGCGCGAACACGGCCCCTCCATCCCAGGCTGGCTCAGGCATTTCGGGTCTGACCTTCCAAATACTCGTTTGTGATCGGAATAATGGTGACCCCTCCCTTCAGCCCCCTGAACTCTGCCCAGAGCTGGGCTTGGCACGCTCAGCATCACACATGGCTCCGACACAAACCCAAGGTGACAAAGGAGACAACACTCTGATTAAAAATACACCATTAATAACAGCGAGAGGAGATAACAGACCCGCAGAGTCCCTACACAGTGTTTCTCCACATGTTGTTGACACACGAGGTAGGAAACTTTGAGCCTTTTTTAATGAGCACCCTGGAGGCTGAAATTCAAGTGGAATAACAGCTCTCCTATGCCTCTGGCCACTGCTGCCTGTGAGTGACGGGCCAGGAATGCTGCTCCTGCCTGTGGTCCCCGTGCTCCTCGGCTGGAAAGTGCTTCCATGATGCTACCTGCAGGGTTTGGGTTACTTTTTCCCCCTGATGTCCCTCTTCCCTAAGCCCTGCAAATCCCTGGATTTTTTCCTCTGTTGCCCAAATAAAAACTGAGAGAGACTGTCCTGTCTGCAAGGCCGATGGAAAGACAGCTGGAAACGCATCTTTTGGAGGCTCAAAGACCCAGTGAGAAGTTCAAAGCACCAAGCAAGTCCAGGATAAGATTTAAACTCTGTCATTTAGGGACCTGATGACATGTCTTGTTCTCCTTGGAGCTTGTTCCTATTAGACTTTCTATTGTTGAGAGGTTTTTAGGACCCCAGAGCAAGACATTTAATCTTCACTTTGGACTGGAGCAAGGAAACAAAATACAGAATAAATGTAACATGTTTGGGAGTGAGCAAGAAGACAGCATCTTGGAAATTACAGGGAAATTCCCTTTTCCAGGGAGCCAAGCACAGGCAGAGGAATGACAGCATGGCCCCAGGCAGTGTAATGGTGTCCCCAGGCTGGCCCTCCTCCAGCACCCAGCACAGCCCCCTGCAACCACCAGGCTCACACTGGCTTAGCTTAAAATCATTTCTGATGGGAAGACACAAATCTGGCTGCACCATGAAGGAGCAGCAGCTGCACACCCCTTTGCATCATTTCCCCAGTGTTTATTTTTAAATGACACAGGTCTCCTCTGTGGGGAAGCCAAAAAAATCCATGTCCCTGCTACCAGCACTGCCTGGGTTTGGGAAGGAAGCAATCCCCCTGTAGGGATGTGCCTGTCTGCCTGAGGAATCCTGGCCTGGCTGTGCAGTCAGAGCACACTGTGACATACCTGGGCACGCTCTAGAGCTCTTTGCTCACATGTAATGCCTTTCACAGCAGTGGGGTTTGGCTCCACAACTGGCCAGGGCCTCCCTAGAGGGGACCAGCACTGGGAAGCACCTCAGAGCAATCAGAACTCACTGCTGCTGATCCCTGGGGAGGCAGATGCCAAGCTGGAATCTGCCTGGATCCCAGGCCCTGGTGAAGAGATAGCAGATCAGAGAGAGGTACTGTGAGATCACAACCCTCAGAGGCTGCTTCTTACTCTGGATAAGCTGGACTCACACTCTCTCACATCCTTGAGGCTCCTCTGTTAGATGCTGGTGACTCGACACAGTCTTGGAACACAGAACAAAGGTGGCTTCAAGAGCATGGACTGATTGACTGGGAATCAGCACTGGAAGCTTTGCATCCAGCACGTGGTATGGTTTGTTTTGGCAAAGCTGTCTCCCTTGCTCCAGATGATCACATCCTTCCTTTCCATGGTCGGATAGGCCTGCATTAGTTATTCTCATCAGCATGTCTGCTTGGTTCCCTGCTGTTTGGCTTACAGCTAGAGAGGGAGGTGTTTGCACAGAGATAATGGACTGCCTTTCCCTCTAGGAATGGTTTATATCTTCCTAAACACACTCTCTATTTGCATTAAACATGATGCGCTCAGGAGTTTTCAGAATTGGTAAATAAACCTTTTAAGCATTTACGGTGCTGGGCCATGACAAGCAGCATGGAGTCGTCAATTATTCTGGCATCTACAACTGCTCCTTGATGGTGAGGGAGCCTCCCTGACCATGTTTCTCCCTCCCTGGCAGGCAAGGACAATGTTTTGGGCATTTCTCTTGCTAGAGAGCCAGTTGTGCAGCGAGCCTGTCATGGAACCAGTCCCCTTCTTCATGTGCCTCTAAGTCACGTTTGTTACAGCATTTATTTCTGGCTGCATGACAAGGCAGTGGCGCAGCTCAGCACCCAAGAGGACATCAATTAAAGGCAGGCTTTGTCCCAGTACCTGGAATTGCTTTATGTGCTGAGCGGAGCGATTGCCATGGTGAGGAGCATCCATCCCTCACACCACACAGGGGAGGGGTGGGGGGGCTGCAACCTACTTTGATCACATACCTGGCTGCTCTCATGAGGGTCACTGTCACCATGGGGAAGGTGCCCCCAGCTTTGGCAGAGGGCAGCTGTGGAAATGGAGCTTCCCCGAACATCTCCCCACACCTGCCAGTGTGAAGCTTGACACACATTCTCCACCAGCTGGGAAAAGCCCAAATCCATCAACTCTGATGTGGCCAAACTGGCAGATTTGGCCAGTTCCTGGCAGGATGGGAGCAGCTGAGGCAGCAGGCATTGTTCTGCCCACCCCTCCTAAAACAGAGAGGTGCTTGCTCAGACACAGCCACTACATCACTGCTCCATGGGGATCACAACTGGTTTGAGTTGGAAGGGACCTTAAAGATCACACAGTTCAATCCTCCTGCCATGGGCAGGGACATCTTCCACCAGACCAGGTTGCTCCAAGCCCCATTGAACCTGGCCTTGGACACTTCCAGAGTCTGAATCTCATCAGCTTCTCTGAGGAACCTGTGCCTGTGTTTTTCCCCATAAAATATTTCCTCATAAAAGATTTCTTCCTTATATCTAGTCTGAATCTCTTGTGTTCCTGTTTACCACATAATAAGCCACAGGAACTGGAAAACTACTCAAAACCACTGAAAACTTAACAAACTGCAGCCCAAAACACATCCCCAAAGGCCACATGAAGAAGAAAACTGGGAAATACTGTACTAAGAGAGAAGCTGAGCTTTTTAGGTCTTGCTTGGGGCCTCTCCTGGTGGCTCCAGCAAGTGTATTTTGTCATCCCTCTCCTGCAAAGGAGGACAAAGACCTCATCCAGCAAACTGGGTCGCTGCAGGGGGCAGCCCAGCAGTGCTTCCTTTGCCTGATCCCAAAAATCAGCCTGAAAACTGGGGCTGGGAAATGCAATTGGGGCAGAATTGGGCCAGGGGCCAGCAGGCAGCAAGGAAGCAGCGGTGGTGCAGGGTTTTGGTGACAACAACCACCACTGCAAGGTGCCACAGTCACCGTGTGGGATGCCAGTTCATCCCCATGCCTGAGGTTTTGTTCCTCTCAGCTAAAGGAGGCACTGGGGATAAAAACCATCCAGTGGTGCCCAGCAGCACACTCTGCAACAAAGGATCTTGTTCATTTGAAAACAGCAACCTCAACAACACTGAAATTGTCCTGCCGATACCACCAGCAATTGTCAGCCCGGTCATCATCTTCACAGCTTCTTTTGCTGATAATGACTTTGCTTTTCTGACAGCATCGGGGTGGGGGGGTGTGTGTGTGTGTTATTTAGGTCAGCTGGAGGCTGTAGCAGCTTTTCCCTCCACCTCACATCTCAGCTGCCTAGTTTCCTCATCCGGATGTCATGGGCAGGAGGTGTCACTGGCCGCCTGGGGCTTTTCCCGAACAGCCATCAGAGATTGCTGGCAGAGCGGCTCAGGAAGGCATCAGCTCCAGCAGGCCAAGCTCGATTCCCATCATCAAACTTGGTCACTTCTGCACAGAGGGCCACGTGGTTCTGGGATTGATGCCGTTTCCAGCTCACTCATTCATGAGAGGCACTACCTGGCAAAGACAAAACAGCCCCTTTCCTGTGCAAAACCCCATCCCAAGGTGGATTTGTTTTCCTGGAAGTGTCACCTCCAAGCAAGAAATCCACACAGGAGGCAATACCCAGGGTGTGGCATCAAAGCAGGACTTTGTGCCAGCCACTGAGCATGTTGCCAACAGCATTGCCTGGCTCAGCTTCTGTAGGATTAATTCCCACTGAAACATCATGGCCCTGGGTACCCCCACACTCTGCAACCCCCCCAGTCAGGGGGTGCTTCTGGGTGCTGCCTTTAAGCTCAAGGAAACATCCCAAGACCCAAAGTTCAGAAGTTCCAGTGTACCTGCCCTGAGGTGGGGACTGTGCCAGGGTGTGCCCAAGGCAGCACAGAAGGGTTTGGAGGCAGCACCAGCAACTAATTTTAGAGCTGATGCAGGGAACAATATCAACAACACGGCGAGGGAGGAAAGAGTGACAGTGGCTGCAAGTCTGGAGGACAGCGAAGGTTGTCACGTCCCATGTCACACACAGATAACAGTCACAAACTGCCGGGCCAGCACAGGCGGTGCAGATAGTTCAAAAGTTCAGGAATTGTTTTCACAGATAAAGAGTCTCAGTGATGGAAGTTCCCCGCTTCTTGCAGACAGAAACGGCAGTAATGGAAATAATCGCTGCACCAAAGCAATTAAGGATGCTTGTCTTGTGCACTTGACTAAGCAGGTTTCCCCTGGTCACAGGTCACTCTGGATTGCAAGCCGAAACTGGAAGCTGATAATGAAGCTCAGAGCTGGGAAGCACCTAATTGCTTAACTGAGCACAAAGACATCCCTCTCCTTACATGCAAGGTGTCCCTTTGGAGCCAAGCTGGCGTGAGAGCATCATGGCAGGGAGCTGAGGACAGGACCACAGCACAGACCCTTGTGTGGGGTGTGTGGTGATGCAGCCACACAGCCCAGCTCCCGGGTGGTGTCAGCCAAAATTCTACCTCACTCCCAAAGTTTCTGTCTGCTCTGCCCTCCCCTCCTCCACCTCCAGCTCAGAGCCTTTCAAAATTCAGCTGCAGAAAGGAAGTAGGTTTTTAAAACCAAAAGAGACATCCCCATGGCTCCTCATCGCTCCCTGGCAGCCCCCACCCACATAACAAGTCCCCAGAGCAGGCAGAGAGGAGTTGTAAAGGCTGGATTACAGCACTGGGGGTGGAGGGACCCCCAAGGCTGCCTTTTTGCTCACTATCAGCAGCCTGCACGCTCTGCACAGCCCCTTATGTGAA
The DNA here is from genome assembly GCA_013396655.1 of Campylorhamphus procurvoides. Classification (NCBI taxonomy): domain Eukaryota; kingdom Metazoa; phylum Chordata; class Aves; order Passeriformes; family Dendrocolaptidae; genus Campylorhamphus; species Campylorhamphus procurvoides. Next base: position 725,016 of record WBMV01006984.1, read on the forward strand.
GCACAGCCTCCATGGGGCTGAGGAGAGGAAAACCTGCTACCACCAGCACAGTACAAGTGACCCAGAGAATAAAATAGAGGGAAAAACAAAATAGCAAGAGCAGGTGAGATGTGTCTCTTGCAGCATCCCTGACCGCTGACAGTGCCCGTGTGGTACAAAGCCCCTCTGGTCAGCTGAGCCCCAGTTTGCACCTGGCTGGTATCTTCATGCAGGGAAAAGGGATGGGATGAATCCCTCCCAGGTAGCAAAAGCTCTCCAGGCTTGAGCAGTAAGCCTTGGAGGGCTTGCTGAGCTGGGAATGGAGGCAGCAAGTGTCCCAGGTGCATTTTGGGATAACTCCAGCAGTTGCTGCTCTGATGATCACCCTGAAACCATCCCATTACTCCCATAGTTAAGGGCTTGCCTTGCTTGAACAGCCTCCAAAGCCTGCTAGCCATCACTCAGGCTGACTTCAGTGCCAAGGGAAGGTGAGAGAATAACCCAACCATGCTGAAACATCTGGGCAAAATCAACTTCCCACTGCAACCATCTGAAAGGCTTTGGTCCATTGTGTTGCACCTCATCTGTGTTCTGCTGAGGGTGAGCTGACCCATCTTCTACAGCCTCTCCTCCAAAACTAAGGTCCAGATGGGGCTTTCCCAGCCCCCATGACTGATCTTGTTGTTTCACCGGGGCCTGACTGCTCTGCTGTGCAGGTAGAGCCAAACTCAGTGAGTCCCTCAGCACTCACAGACTCAGGACTGAGCAGAGCCAGTGATGCCAGCACTGGGAGGGCTCTGAGGGCTCTGCAGGGGTAAAGTGTGACACGGTGCTGGGACAGATGAGGCCTCTTCAGCTCTCCCAGAAGTTTCCAGTCAGTGCCTTGCTGTGACCCAGCGAGCCTCACTGACCCAGGAGCCAGAAGGACCACTGGAAATGGAGATTGTCCTTCCATCAGCCGTGTTTTTAATTAAAGGCAGGCACAAGGCTTTGTATTGCTTCCCAGACAACAAATGACTATGTAATTTGTGAAAGAGACTGTCGAGACATTCCCCAGCGAAACCCAAGCCCGCTGTGTCACTAAGACATCAGCAGCACACACACATGACCTCTGCATTGCCTGCATTCGATTACAGCCCTGTACACTGCAAGCTTTCTTACAGTTCCTACAATCAGCAGTAGCTGGGACAAACACAGAAGGGCAAGGGCAGGTCCTGGTGTCATTTCCAGGAAGGCAGAGCTCTTAAATACATGTGCAAATTCCAACCTGAGATCTCTTCGCCTGGGAAATTACTGAGAGTACTAAACAACCCATTAGCTCTGACCCTGGTATAATTGAATCTGGGAATTTAGTGAGTCTGTCTCTCCTAACAGCCGTGAAGATAAAGCCTACCAGATCACAGATAAATTGCTGGCATTGAGGAAATCTTCTGCAGTAAAACCTCTCAGCTGCACTGGGAACACTAAAGGACGTATTCCCATGCTGTACAGTGTATCAGTCATACAATACTATTAGCAAGCACAGGTAGTATTTAGAGATGGCAGATAAGAGTTTCAAGAGACTGTTTGCTAAGTGCACAGGTAATCCTGCTCTTCTGCACAGGAAACTGCGGCTTCTTAAAAGCAGTTTCAATTTTGTTTATGATTTTTACGAGAAAATGAAAAGCTTCTGCCGTTACATGTGATCCATCCTGTGCAAACAGCACTCCTGTCACCTGGGCTGCTCATGGGGGAGAGGAAACATCCCCAGGGAGCAGAGCAAGGAAACCTGGGACACTCCACAGCTGGCAAAACTGATGGGTTTGGCTGTGCTGCCACATCCCTTGTCTTCATTACAAACCTTGGAATAAATCTGCTGCTGGCTGAAAGTACCCAGCCATGGAAAAGCAATACTAGGGCTGGATTTGGCACTGCAGAGCAAATATTCCTCATCCCCCTGGCTCTACAAGGGCATTTCTTTCCCTGGATGCATATCAGTAGGGTGAGCTCCTTACCAGTGGCTCCTCACACAGTTCAGCAGCAGGATCACAGCACCCAGGCAGTAACAGGCTGCATGTGCAGAGCCAAAAACTCTGCTGAACACTCGTGTTTTGTGCTCCCATCTGGCCACCTGGAGAGACAACAGAAGACAAAGTGGGTGGTTGGGGGTGCCTGGCACGTGCTGCCCCAGGAGCCTGAATCCCACAGCATTGGTCCTCCCATGTTGGGGACACTTTGTGTAGCTTTGTGCAAGAAGCAAGCGGAGGCCACTGATGGGACATGCCTTGAACCAAGCCTGGGGATGAAAGCTCCTTCTCCCACCCACACCAGACCCTGCTTGCACTGCATATGCCCTTGTACACCAAGTCTGCCAGCAGCATCAAGGCATAGGCTAATGGAAAAATAAAAACCAAAAAATCACCCTACACATCAGTTTTGGGAAATATAAGGCTTGGTGTCCAACAATACTGAGAGCATTGCTAAGGCTGTCCTCTAAAGTCAATAGGCCCCTGCCATGGGGCCTAGCATTGCTCTTTTGGAAGCAAAACAGATCCCTGTGTAGGGGATGCACCACAGGGACACCAGCTCTCATTTTCTGGGCTGTATCACCCCCTTTGTCCAGTCTCAGCCTCAGGGATCATACCTGACAGGAAGAACTTCTCCCCATGAACATCCAGAAAATTTGCAAGCACTCTCTCAAGCTTCCCCAAGACAAGATTTGTCAGGCTTGTCCAGAGAACTCCTTCCACTTGTACCAGCTGAACCAGCCTGGCCTTCATTAGCACTCAGCACTTGTAGCCATTAGGGCTCATCTGCCCTGCTCACCCATCCCAGCATGGCAGTGACAGCCTGGGACTCACATGTACACAGACAGCATCCCTGGGGAGGCATTAACATCATCCCTTACAGCACACTCTTCTCTCCCTGCAAGGTTCATCTCCGTGTTCTGCAGATGCTGATGGGCCCCTGCCCAAACCACCCCACAGATGAGGAGGTGCCCTCTCACCCTGGGAGGCTGCTGCACACAGGTGGCTGGAGCTGCTCCCAAAATCTGCAGGACCAGATCCACCCCAGCCACCAAATCCAGCCCCTGCACTCCCAGCTGATAAAAACACTAACAAAATACTTTGTTCTCTACCTTTCCTGTACCCCTTGGAAAGCTGTCGCTATATTTATCGCCCCTCTTAGGCTCCATTTCCAGGTGCCAAGCCGGAGGTTTGGATCAGACACGAGACCCAAAATTCCAGCCAAGGAGAGCACACCTGGGCAGTGAAGCGGGAAGTGGGAGTCAGCAGAACATCTCAGCACCAATTTGCTTCTCAGACACGGCTGGCACTTGATTAGCTTCAAATGCACTTCACTCCCTCACATGGAGCTTGGGCAGCTTTCGGGGGCACCTGCAACCCAGCTCTTCATCTACTCTGAATGCATTTGGTAATTTATTGGCTCAATTTGAGCAGAAGAAGGCAGCTTTGCAGGTCTCGCTTTCTTCCCAGGCTGATGCAAAAGCACAAAGTGCTGCTGGTGGAGGGGGACTGCTGGCTTTAGGAGGGGGGAACGATGAAAACCTCTGATAAGCAGGGCACTGATTTCACATGCTGAGAGCTGATTCAATTAGTTATGCAATGATTGCTCTGAAATTACAAATCCACTCATGACAGAGAGAGCTGCTTCACTGCCTTTTTCTGGCTGGTATAAATAGTTTGTATTCTAAATTGAATTTAAAACACCGTGCGTCATGCTGCTGCTAAAACCGGAGCTGCTGTTTGAGTGCTGAGAGTAGGAAAAAGAAATACAGGGTGAGTTACCACCTTTGGAAAGTAAAAAGAAGTGACCGTACAGGTGACTGAGTCACAGATGGAAAAGCGTGGCCACGTGCCAGTTATCTGTACCAACTTCCTAATTCCCTGGAAATTATTCTGGCAGCATGTGCACGGACAGCAGCTCTTGGCTCACTCGGAGAGCTTTGCAGAGCATCTCAGTGGCGGCAGAGCTGAAGCTGAAGGAGAAGGCAGAACTGCTGGGGATCAGAAGGAAGATCTCCTGTGCTGCTGGGAGCCCTCGAGGTGGTCACTGTAATTACCCTCACCTTCACCAAGGCACATCTGGGCAGCGATGCCAGGGCGAGGGGATGCTTTCCCCAGCCCTCTGGGCAGCAGCTGCCTCGGCTGCGACGGGATCAGTCCCAGCACAGCCCAGTCTGTGCTGGATCACACAGCTGGGACTGAGCCGCCAGCTCTTATTTAGCTGTCACAGCCTTCAGATGGGACTCTGGGCTCCTTTCCGAGCCCACACAGGAGTCATCCCAAGCAAAGCCGGTGCGGAGCTGGAAGCGGCGGCACCCACTGGGCCCCGCGGCGATATTTCAGTGGCAATTAATTAGTTCCGGTTCTGGTTCTACTCCCTGAACAACTAATTAGTTCTGGCTTGGTTTTAATTTTCTAATTTTAGTCATTTCGAGCTAATATTAGCTCCCATCGACCCACAGCGACGCAACTGCCTTAATGGTTTTATAAAATCATAAGCCGACGTGTTATTATTTACTGCATGACGGATGCAAAATGCTTCCAGCAACTTCCATGGCTGTGTGTGGGACAGAGCAGGGCTGAGCCATTCGTGGTGTGCTCTTTGCCCTCCCAGACAAGGCTGGCATTGTGCTGCCCACAGGTGAACACAACACTGGGGAGAAAAGCCCCACACCACAGTTGTGTGTCCTGGTGAGGGAGGGAAAGAAGCATTTTCATTTTAATTCCAAGTTTGGAAATGGAGTTAATACAAGGTTTCCTGACTTACCCAAGGGTCAAAGCAACAGAAAAAAAAATCTCTTTTCCAAAGCTCCCAGTCCTCTGTTTTCACTTTAGGATATGTGGTAAGTGCTGTAAGTAATTTTTTTAGTGTTTCCCCCAATGCTCATTATTGAAATAAATCAAGGAGCGGATGTGGCTGCAAAGGCCAGGGATGCTCTTGGGTCCCATGTTCTGCCTTTGGCAGGCTGTTCCGGGGCACGCAGGCTCAGCTGGCTGATGTTCCCAGGGAATTGCTTCCTTCTAGACGTAAACTCGGGGCTGAATTTCTACGTAACCAATCCCAGCCATCTCCCCAACCACCCCAGCAAGTGCGTAAACAACAATGAAAGCTCCAGCACGCATTCCCAGTGCCTGCCTGCATGGAGAACGGAAAGGCTCTGAGTCTCCTTTTCTTTTTTTTGGGCAAGCAAACCATCCCCAGCCACCTTGGGAAAGGCCACAAATAAGCATTCGAAAAGCAATTTCATCTCCTGAACCTGCCCCCGCAGTGATCAATGGGAAATGCTCTTTCCAGCTCTGTGTGCATGGCAGACCACGGCCTCTCATTAATATTTAGTATTTGTTTGAAGGAAATTGATTCCTTTTGTCTGCCATCCAGGGAAGCTGGATGTGCAACACACTACATTTTAATTGCTCAGTCCCAGCTCTGAATTAGAGCCTTTGTGCTGTTTCATATGATTCCACTGCTATATCTGGCTCACCCCAGAGATGGGCAATGAAACCAGATAACCCAAAGTCCAGGGACAAAGGGACATTTTGCATCTCGAAGCAAATTGGTAATTTTATGTCCTCACATTGCCCCATTGCTACAGCATCTGAAGAAAACTGTGCAGGAGCTAGTGAATTTAGCCTTGTTGGGAGGCTGGGATGGATTAGCAGCTCCCTTCAACCAAGGGAAACTGAGGCACTGGAGGGTTAAGGCAAGTGCCTGCCTCTCAGCTCCCCAAGCAACAAGGTAGAGGGGCTGTGTCCACATCCTCCAAAATTCTGGGTCTGCCTGGGGAGATGCTCTGCACTGGCCAAATTGTTGGCATAAAAATATTCACTGTCAAAGTATGGGGTAAAGAGAACCTCCCACAGGGGAAGATGTGCTCCTGCTGACATTGCCCTCATTTCACCCACAGAGACCAGTGGCACAGACCTGTTCTTGTTATGAAAAAAACATTTTTCCTTTCTGATTCTCTGTAATCCCTCATTAAAGCATAACTACATTCTCTGCTTTCAGTTGCTGCTTGGATGCTGGAAAATGACTCTGTTCACAGCTATTACATTTATCTCAAAGAGAGACCTGAGCACCCAGACCCCTGGTGCTCCCAGGAGCAGGCAGGGAAGCAGAGCAAGCTGCAATGGAAATGTGAGCACCAGGGCTGGGTGACCTTTGCCAAATGCCAGAGAAACCAGCCTTTCTGGCTGTCCCAAGTGACCATGGAGGAAATGAGTGTGGCCTGACCTTATCCCTCCTAACAAAGTGCACTCAAGCCCTGTTACAGCCAGCAGTGCTCAGTGCAGGCAATCCATTGCCACGGAGATGTAGGGAGGTACCTACGGCACTGGTTGCACACCGTGGCTGAAAGCTCCAGCCTGGGCTCCTGTGGCCACTCAAAGCCAAAGTCTGAGTGCTTGTGTCCCTCCTAGTGAGAAACACTACATTTCCAGGAGGTTGCAAACCTTAGGAGGGGCAGGGGAGGAAAAGTGCAGGACTGGTCCTGGGGACGATGGCACACGGCAGCCCCGAGGGGTGTGTGTGGGATGGTCCTGCAGCTCCCTGGCACGGCACTGAGCCCTTGGCACATGCAAGACACCAGCCAAGGCTGGCATGTGCCCATGTGCAGCCTCATCTGAAGCACTGGCACACCCCGGCACCAGGCACAGGCTTTCCGAAGGCATGTGCAGAAATCACCCCGGGGACCAGCGTGCCACTGGCAGCAGGAACATGATTAGCAGGAGCTCTGGGCAGCGAAGGCAGGAGAAAAAGAACAGAACAAACCATGGTTTTAATTTGTACAAGCTGGTAATTATAGTTGCTATCTGTCTGAAATCTCTATTGAGTTTATTTAAATATGTTCTCCGTGAAGGCCATTCAGACAGGAATTATCAAGGTGTTGCAGCAGAGGAGATAATGCCATGCAGTTTTCAACAGATCAAGGGCTGATTAGGAGGAATTAATTAGCTGCTTAAACAGTCCTTGACTCGCTGCAGCAATTAGCCATCACCTCCCCGCAGTCACGTTCCCGGCACAGCAGTGCCGGCGATACAAAGCACAGAACTGCCTTTCCCACGCTGCCAGGGAGCACCAGACCAGTCCCAGGTGGGAAGGTGGCCCTGGGAAGGGGCCCTAAACACACAAGGGCTCTAAACCCACCCCATGGGCAGGGCCTGGCAGAAGGGCACTGCTCTGCCGGGCTGTGGTGATTCCCAACACATGGCAGACGATGGTGTCTTTCCTTCTCCATCCTTTAGCAGGCCAGTCCCTCCTGCATCCCTCATTCACCATCTCTTCTGTGCTGTGAACCACCAGTTCTCACCTGTGCTCCTCCACTGGGGCCAGCAGATCACCCAGCAGCCTTTAGCCCATGTGCCATCTCCTGCTGCCCCTTTGGCAGGGTGGGAGCATCACCTCTGCCCATCTGAGCTGTCCCCCAGCCCTTGTCCCACCCATCCCTCCCTCCTGCCACAGCACTGCTTGGTGTCCCTTGCTGCTCACGCCCATCCTTCCCAGCACAGCCCCATCCAACAGGGCACAGGTGAGGTGGGCATTGGCTCCAGGCCTGGCTGGGAGTGGGTGCCACAGGGCAAGCACTAAATCATGGAAAACTGATGTTGCAGAGCTTCAGGCTGAGCTGTCCCCACAGGACACTTTTCAGGAGGAGAAGCTGGCACTTGGGGTGACCATGAGACCACCATGAGACTGAGTCCCTTCTGCCAGCACAGTACCCTGGGGGAGGTGGGCACAGACTGCCAGCTCCTGTCAGAACCCCAATGGGCTCCACTTTGCTTAGTTGCTTTCTGCCTGCACTGGATAAAAACAAGCAGCTCTGGACTACCTGATCCAGAGACTGAGTTATTTCTCTGAAGGTTCCTGAACTCACAGGCTCTCCATTACAGAGAGCCATGAGATGGTAATGCAGCCTGAAAGCTTTTTAGCAAGTGATTAAAGCTCTGTAAAGTTTCCTCACCATGTACTGGAGCAGTAGCTTCCAGTTCATGCAGTTAAAACACTGAAGGGATATGAGAAGAGACAGGCACCATCTTAACACAGTTTCATGTGAGCTGTGAGGCAAAGCAGGTCAGAGACTGTGCCCATGCAGCTTGTAAAGCCTTTTTCATGGTTATGCCCCAAGAAAAGATGCACCCAGAGATGGTTTGATGATAAGCAGCAGTTGCAGGGGACAACAGGTGACAGCCCACGCATATGGAGTCAGAGCAGGGCAGGGACTCTCAGCTGAGGTGGCTCTGGGCACCCTGCTTTGAGGGCACCAACCTGACAGGCGTCCCAAGAGATGGGGATGGCCCAGTTCAGCCACAAAAGGTCACCCCAGGAAACTATACCAGCTAGTTTTTCCCCTCTCCCATTTCCCCACTGGTGCATGGCAGTGACAGCTGCTGAGCAGCACGGCTTAGCTCATCCGTGTCTGCCAAGGGCTTTCAGTTTGGAAAGGAAGGCGTCTATTTGACGCAAGGAAGATTTTTCCATTCCCTTTCACGGGCTCTGGATGGGGGGTTTGTTGTTTATTCCAGCCAAAAGAAACAGGAGCAGGGTTTTGGAGAGACAAGGCGGTGTGTGGACTGGCTGTGCAAGGACACTGCAGTGTGGAACAGCCAGCTGGAACACCAGGGCTGCACACCCAGGTGACAAACTGGGGAAAACCACATGTCTGCAGGCTCTCACAGTGGAACAGGAGGCTTGGAACACACAAAGTGCTTCAAAAAAATGGAGAACATCCTAGGGGCTGTAGAAAAGAACCAGCCACAAGCAGAAAGCAGGGCAGGCTCCTCTCCAGAACCAAGGGACTGGATGTGGAGCTGAAGTGCTGAGACAAACCCGCATGACAAACCCTCACTGCCTGGAAAGCCCATCATGCAAAACAGCAAGTTAAGAGGATGAAACACAAGCTGGAGTGCCTCTTCTAGTGAGTCTTTCCCACTGAATGCTGCCGCCAAGGGGGTCAACAGGGTCCAGTCTGAGCACTTTGACACAGGGAGACAAGTAAAGTGACTCCACTTCTTTTGAAGTGGAAAGATATTAAAGAAACCCAGCCTGCCTCCACCAAGTTTAGTCTAAAAAATAACACCCCCCCTCCATCCATCTCCAGTGAAAGTAATTGGACTGAAATGGCACAGGTCACCTCAGCTAACAGCCTTGAATTGGGGAAACAAAACAAGCTGGCAGGTAAACAGATAAGGGTTTCATAAGGACTAGGTATGCTTTACCTCAGAGTTATCCCTTGAGATTACCTCCATACGAGCCTTTACCTTGAATCCACTCATGATAAACAGTCAGATAAAAAATTTCATTTCTCTAATAGTGTTTATGTGATTTGTCAAAGTAGGATCTCATTAGCTGGCTGCACTGAAAACAAGCCCCTGCTTAGTGTACGCCAAGGCAGTCCAGGTCCATCGATGTTCCATGAGCCACATCCTCTCCTCTTCAATAAAAACAAAAATGACACGGAATATGGGCTGTGTTTGCTAGCAATTTCCAACACAAAATCTGAACAGTTTCTCCTCAAAGCAAAGAGCTCATGATTTATGTCCAAAGAGCTGGAAGCTGAAGGCAGGTGATTTCAGTAACCCAGAACGAGCTGCATTAATTAATTTTGAGAGCAGGTATGGGGAGCCCTTATAGCAGCTCCCTGAGAGTGAAGGGAAAGGGCAATGAGCTCCAGCCACAGGGAATCAGGCCCAAACCAACTCTCCCAGCCAACAAATCTCCTGGAAAATGTTATTTGTGAAATAATGATTTCTCCAGAGCACACCATGGGATAGGGAAGGATCTTTCCAGTCCCAGCCTGCGATGTGGTGGGGTTGGCCAAGCGGTGGGAGGGACATGGGGCTGCATGAGGGAACGGGGAGCAGCAGGGACACACCCAGCTCCTCTAAACCATGAATACAACCAAATAAAATGATCTCCTGAGATTAGGGAAAGGCAGAGGCTGCCCCTACACAAGTATTTGGGGCTCTGCTGGAGCCCAGGGGGAAGGTAAGTGCTGCCAGATGAGCATCTCATATGCAGAACGGTGAAGTATTTTGCCAGATTTCTTTTCATCTTCCATGCCCAGATGACTTGGCCCACACTCAGCTTCCCACTGCACACATTTCCCATCCAGAAAACCACAAACCTTGTATTTTCATGTATTTTTCTGAAGCTTGGAGCATTTTCCCTGGGTGAAACAGATCGGATTTTGCTCAGGCAGCCTGCAGCAGGCACCTTCCCAAACCAACCAGAAGAAAAGGTGCGCATCGGTCTCTCCAGTGACTGAGAACATTCACCCATCTCACATCCTGTATTTGCTTATTTATTTTGTTCTTGCTCATTCTCATGCAACCCTAGAAAAAGCAATGCTGGGGAAGTGTCTGAAGTTTTCTACACAGCTGCTTCACCAAAACAGGCCGTCTGCCCAACAGACCCATTTCCAAACAAAGCAATCCGACAATAGCGCTGACGATGTTTGAACTGGCATTGATTTAGGAAGACAAGCTCTTTGCTGCACCACACTGTCAGCAAGCACTCAATACAGATGCCACATTACAAGACAAACGTCTCTCCTTTTTTTAAGACTTCCCTTTTATTTTGCACCTCCATTCCATTGCATTATTTCCAAATTAGGCCCTGGATCCCAGTGGATCACAGTGCTGAGGTCAAGCCTCTCTGAATCCTCTTCAATGCCTTGGGTTTGGTTTTAAAGGTGGGGATAAAGCTTTATCTGTGTCATGAGGCATCTATTCTGCTCTCCAAAGCTTTCCAGTGTTGCTGCAAAGCTCTAGTTCAAATCGCTGTTGCCGCTGCAAATAAGGTCAGTCTGATTAAAAACCAGTTATTCTAGCTGGGATGAAAATGGTCAACATTCAGCAAGTGCATCCTGTGTAAGAAATACCCTGTTCCTGAACAGAGACAAGCCTTCACAGGCTCCAGGTAAAAGGAGACTGAGGTCATCTAATGACTCTGACATTTCTTGCAGCCTCTGATTCATTGCAAAGGTCCATATAAAGTCATACCAGAGATGTCAGCTACATCAGGTGCTTTTTTCTCTCCTGTATGACCTGTGTTTAGTTGCAGATACACAGTTGGGTACCAGTGTGAGCACCTAGCTCTGTCATCATGACTCCAACCAGCTGGACCTGCAGATGTGCCACTGCCTGCAATGGAAAACTGGGGCTGAATGCTGCAATGTTTCAACTCAGGCAATTATTCCAGCAGCTGTGGCCCATGGGAGTGGAAATACTTTGGCTCTGTTGCCTTAAAGATTAAATCAGAAGCTCCAATTCACCCAATGTATGAGTAAGAAGGAGCTGGCAGGAGAGAAGGGGATGGAGAAAGGCTGAGGGGGGTGACAGCAAGCAGCAGCCTCTTGAGACACAAACAAAACAACAAAAAACCACACGGCCCCACACAGAGGAAGATAAAGCAGCCAAGCCATCCCAGACACTGCCTGGATCTCGTGTTTGATGTGAGGGTTTTCAGGCCTGGGCATCATCTTTGCAGTTTGCTCACGTTAATAGGTTTGCTTGGATTCCAGCTCAGCCCAGCTCATTAGCCACACTGCCGAATCCCACACTAATTCTGCATCACTTCTACAGCTACAGATAAATAATAAAATTGCCTCCACGCGGGGTTTGTTTTCTTCCTCTCTCCCCCTAATGCAGGTCTGGTAGCATCTCATGTATCTGTTAATGAAGTCCATTATACCCCGAGTTTCTCAGCAAGTAAAAATTACAATCATTAGCCAGTGAGTGATGAGACAGAAACACCACCACTTCTGCCCAGGCTGGCAATAACAGCACGGCAAGTACATGTCCCACGTCCCGGCGAGTCGAGCCTCGCTCTCCTGTAATATGGAACCCAATGTTCTTCATTAGCATCTCTCTTTTTAACAGAGCAAGACAGCGTCCTGCAGCAGGTCACAATTACACACAGCTATTAATTCAGGGAGAAACAATGACGGGTGTCGCAGAGGCACATTTTGCAGTGGTGTTGTAAAAAGATGAAGTGGAAGAGGACTAGAAACATTTTAAAGCCCTGTCTGAAACTCAAACCAAGCACGGCAGAGGAGGAATGGCTGGTCTCCTTCTACACCACTTTGTAATTTTTGTTTTAAGTAATAAAGAAACACAACAATTACTCTTTTGGTCACAATACCCCAGTGACCAGGACCAGTAGGCTCGGACAAGGACTTCTTGTGCCATTTGCAAACAACACACAGAGCTCAACTTCTCCCAGAGCTGCAGCCGCTCTCTTGCTGTCCTTTTGTGAAATTAGGGTTTAATTCTCTGGAATAAGTCTGCTAATAAGGACTCCCAACACACCCATCCTCTGGACAGAGTGTACCCGCTCATCGTTCCCCCAGGAGCTGCGACGGGAGGGGGACAGGGAAGGGAGGGGGGAGAAGAAAATAAATACGCCTCAGAGAGCACAAAATGCAAGAGAAATCTAATACCCCTTCGCAGAGTAGTGAGAGTTCGCTGGAAAAGAGGTACTGGTTGCACTCAGCAAGCACCAATTTCAGCTGGAGGGCCTCCCGTCCTCTCCCTGCTCAACATATCACGTTCCACACTCCGTGTTAAGCCTCCCCTGGGAACATTTCCCACGGCACCGAGGACACGCATGTTTGCGACGCTGCTGCCGTCTGGGCAGCCAACAATGGAGAGGGACAATGTGATCTTTATGTTCCCCCCTGCTTGGGGATGAGATGTTCAACCCGTGAGGGATGACAGGCAGTAACAACCTGAAGGGTTAAATACAGCCACAGAACCCCTCGGCCTTGCTGGTGCTGGCGCTGGGGTTCCTCTGGGTGTCCCCATGGTATTTGTTCCATGCAAGGAACGTAACCCAAAAGCCAAGTGAATAGTCATTCTCAGACCATGTGATCTACATCCCAGGGGAGCTCCTTCTCCCTTCTGCAGCCTCAAAGCTCAATGTTGGGATGCAGACACAAGCCTTGCATCCAGTGCTCAAACCCCCTCACAGCTCTTTGCTCCACAAATTTCTGCCAGAGTCCTCACACCGAAGTGGATAAAGGAGGCTGAGCAAGTCCTTCCAGCTATGGATCCCCTCACATCTGCACCAGGTACCAAAGCTTAATGGTTACAGGAAGAAAAGTAATGCTCCTGGTTTGGGCAACGCACTCGCTTTGGCTTCTGAGAACATCAATCTCCAGAAAATGATTGTACAACAAAATCTCGAAATTAAACAAATTCGTTGCTGCTCTCCGGCTTTGGGAATGAAATGAGTAAGTCTGCAGTCATTACAACAATGTCCTGGTAAAAATAAACAGGAAAAGGCACTTAGTAGGAATGCTTCATAGTTAAAAATACTGTATCTCGTCTGAGGTCACTCTGGTTTTTTATAGGAACAGGCACACGTGCCTCAAGGTGATCTGAGTTGGTATTACTTCAGTCGTGTTAACGGGTGTACACTGCAGTCACAGACAGATGGAAAGCTGCTTTTCCCCAGTTCAAAATCCTCCCCAAGATTGTGCAGATGGAGCATCTGCTGTGGGGCTCACAGGAAGGAGGCAGGAATCAGAACATCTGACTGCATGGGGGGATTTGGGGTCTGTCTTCTCTTCACCCAACAAGGCTGATGAGGAGGATGCTCAACTTTTTCTGTGTAAAAGGGCCATTTCTACAGCAAAGAAGAGGTTTGAGCCAGAGCTGGTCATGCTGAGCACCAGGCAGGCACAGAGATGCTGCTGGACAAAGGGCAGGAGGTGAGAAAAGTGGGCAGAAAGAGTACTGTAAAGGATCATAAAAGCTGCATGTACACCTTCCTTCCCTGAAAATGTCTTTGTGCTTTTATGGCAAGGAGCTGCCACAATTACAGCTTCTTTTATAAGTGAAGCAGAAACCAGATAACGAGCAAACCTCCCACCACACAAAGGAGGTGACGAAGGTGTTCTAGGAGCCCTGACGGCCAGGCTTCCCTGCAACAGCCAAAAGCATAGAAAATTGCTAAAACCCATCTCCGTTTCACCCTCTTCAGGGGTGTGAGTTGTTCATAGCCTTTTTCTTCTCCAAAGCACACCAAAAATGAATGTGCCTACACAGACAGCGAGTGAAAGCCCTTCAGCCAGACAAAGCAGCAGCTCACACATCCTGATCCGCAGAACAAGCCCACGGCTGCATCATCCTTGCCCTGGGGGAGTAAAAATAGACAACAAAAAAGGTTCCTCAAGGGAAAAAAAGCCAAACAAGATATTGTCCGACTCAGATGAGTAGATACTGTACCACGGAGGTTCACAATTTCAGTGATGGATGGGAAAATTGAGAGCTCCCACAAACCTTCCTCTCCCTGACCCCAACATCCACTGGGAGATCAGGGGAGTTTGATGAAGCCACGTGCAGATGCACAGGCCTGAACTTTCCAGCTTTCCTGGCAACCAAATTTTTAATTCCCTAAGAAACTTGCCCTCATTCCTGCATGGGAGCAGCACAAAGTTCAGGTGGCTTGGCAGGGAAAAGAAAAATCAGGCCGTGGCTCCACAGCCCTTCCCCTGGATTGGGATACAGGGGTTTTAAAGCCTTAGAAAGGGGAACATAACAGAGCCTGGGGAGCTACACATACTTGTTTGCTTTAATTGAGATGAGGCTCCTAATATTTACTAGGAACCAGTCTCCAACAAGCTCTGCTGTGATCAGAGTGCTGAACAATCTGGTTTCACACTCAGGAGAGCATATAGGTGGAAGAAAGAAGGAGGGTTTTGGTTTAGTGATTTGCTAATCTGATTTCCTACCCATTTGCTGCTGCCATGTGAGTAACTGGAGATGTGTCCCCTCAGAGTTCACCAGGGAGGGAGAAAATAGAGAAAACAAGGAGGCATTTTCTTTGGGTGCCAAACCTGTGTGACACCACCTTGCCACAAGCTGGATCCATGAAATCCCAATGTCTCCCTCCTCACCATGAGTCTCCAGACATGGAAGAGATGAAACTGCATTGTGACGGGAGCGCAGCAGCGGGGCTTAAGGAAATAACCTCCCAAGAATACCCAGCAGACTGCGTGTCTCTGCATTTCTTCGTCAAAGCAGCCTATTTTGGGAGATCCCATCCTTCTGGGAACTGGGCAGGCTTCTGCTAAACAGTCTGTGCCACGGCACATCCGGAGAACACCCGACTCACGTCTGTGACTGTGGCAGGCACAGAACATGGAAAGCCCTTGTCCAGCCCCCAGATCCAACCCCCGGATTGCTGATGTCCTGGGGACTGCAGTGGGTTCCTCCCCTCAGAACTTCAGCAGCTCCCAGTCCCCAGGCTATGAACAAACACTGCCAAAGCCCAGGCAGTGGGACAACCCATCTCTTCCACGCCTCCTGCTCTGGGTAGATCATACACTGCCTTTTTTGGCTCCAGCTCCATTTTTTGCCTGGTCCCATGGGATGCAGGTGGTCACAAACTTGCCCTTTCACAGACTAACATCTCTGATCAGCACCTCATCAGCAGGTGAAAGGGTTTGGCAGCAGGATGGGAGGAGAGGGATAGAGTGGAATAGAGAAGAAAGGGTCTCTCCCAATTACCAGGGTCTACAGATAATCCTCTGATGCATATGGAAACAAGACTCTTGGCTTAAATGTATTTTTTTCATCTTTTGTGTGTGTGCTGAGCTACTCCAGCAGGGCTGCCAGCAGCCTACAGTTTATTTTTAAAACACTAAACAAGAGAAGTCCAGTATATACAACAAAGACCCTGGGTTTTCAGAGAAGCCTTCTGCTGATGCTAAAAAAAGGAGGTTGCTTTTCAGGTCAGCTGTGAGGTGAGAGGCAGATTCTGACCTTGGTTTTGAGAAATGCTGAGCAGGCACGTTGCACACCAGCTGGATCCCAAATTCATGCTAGAAACAGGCACAGAAATGGCTCAGCTGCCCAAGCACAGGCTGTCTTGGCAGGTACCTGTGCACGGTGGGTGGGCAGCTGTTGGAATGATTGCCACCACCTTGCCTGGAGTCCCAAGGGCTGAGATTGTGCCTGGCTCAACAGACAGATGAAACACCTCAACTCACAGCTGCCTGGCCAGGCTGGGCTCCACGATTTCCCCCACCTCAGGCAGCTCAGCCTGCAAGGACAACATAACAATATATGGCACAGCTTCTTCAAGAGGATTTAGATGAACCCACCACCACCTCCAGCTGGGAGGCTGTGGGAAGTGGTGCTGGGATGAAGGATGTGGCTCTCCCTTGAGGTGCCAGCACTCCTAATTGTGCCACTCCAGCCGGCACGCTGGAGGGTGCGACCCAGTTCTGGTGCTTGTTATGTGGCTCACAGCGGTGCCAACACGCTGGAAAAGCTAAATTTAGGAGACAAACAGGGCTGGTGGTGTTACACACCCAGCCAGGACTCACTCTGTTACGAGACAGCTGGAGAATCGATGCCATCCGCTCATCACACACGTTACAGCATCGCTGCAAAGCCCTTGCTGCCTGAGTGAAAGCATTACCAAGTCACTTGGAATAAAATTGCCACTAAATGCTGTTTGGGAGAGGGTCAAAAAAAAGAAGGGCAAATCCTCACTCTTTCTCAGGCATTGCAGGAAATGAAAATGGCTATTGCTGCCTGGTAGAGTGTCCAATTATGAATAATGTGCGTTCTCTCCCTGCACAAAGGATGAAAGGCATCAGAGCTGGTGGTGGCATTTTAAGACCGGAGATGTAAGAGCAAATCTGAGCCTCGTTGCAAGCCCAGCTTTACCCCAATAAAGAAACACTTTCTGCAGTCAATTGCCTTGCAGCATAGCTTGAAGCCCCGCTATTGATCTAGCATCTGTTATAAGCAGATAATCATCGCCGCTGTGCCGTGGCTTCTGTGATGGGGTCTAAAAGCACTTTCCAGAAGCTGGTGGAGGGCTGATTTCTGCTCTCCCACGCGGCTGCAGGCAGGCAGAGGTTTGCGGGGGAGCCCACAAAAATCTTGCAGGCTTACAGAATTCGAAGGCCAGAAAAAAAACATTAAATCACCCCCAACTCATTCATCTCCAAACGCTGTAAACTTCAGCTAACTGAGGTGCACTCCCTGCTGCCATCTCGGCCCTCACACAACTATTTCATACCCTGCAATTTCCTTTCCCCCAGCGAGGTGCTGACACACCACCATCAAGCCACTGCTCAATCTTTCCCCTCTGTAAGACAGGCAGTGAGAGCTGCTGAAATCCCCCCTTAAAAGGTTTCTCAGAGTTTGGCTCACTGAGGTCTGAATCCCGGCACCTCCCGAGCTTCCAGCTGCTTCCCAGCAGCGTGGGGAGGTTTGGGGCCAGGCACCTTCCTCCGAGTTTAGCAAGAAGTGGTCAGAGGTAGGTGAAATCAGGCTGCCAGTGTCTGCAATCTCTCCCCTCCCTGCCAGCACAAGCACTTCTTACCCACTTGGCAGATTCCTCCAATCTCCAAAGAAGGAGAAAAGGATGGGAAATTAAAAATAAATGAACCAAGAGATACACATCCATCAGGAGCCAGGCGTTGTCAGCCCAGATCCCTGTGCAACTACTACTTCTTTAATCAAAACCTCATGCAGCTTAAATGCTTGACAGAGGTCTAGAACAGAGATCTTGTTACCCTTAACAGGAAAAGCTGCAACCTTGAAGAATAAAATCACTGTCTGATGGGGTCTATTTTCCTTAAAATCATGCTAAATTACGCCAAGCCTGTTCCTAACTGTGACATTTGAGGTTTCACCCTGCAGATTCCTGTGAGGCACACGGGTGTCTCAAAGGGGTGACTGGAGGTGATGGGAGGAGCGAGCTCTGGGGCAGCAGCTGAAGATGAGCCATTTCTAAATTGGTCTGTGACGCCAGACCTAAATTTTTAAGAGGCTCAAATCAAGAAAAGATTGCTGATGGATGCACTCCCCACTTGAAACTCACTTGCGTGGTGATGGACGTCAGACTAGTGGCCTCATGGCTATGCCTGGTTGCTATTGAAAGTGACAGAAACCTTCCAGCTTTCTAGAAAGTCCTCTTGTGACAAGGCTCAGTCAGCTCTTTAAAGCTTCCTGCATGCAGGTTATCTGTCTCTCCTGATTCGAAAATGTTTGTCCCTGAGGAGTTGTTATTTAATACCTTCCTTAGTTACCAAGGGATGGCAAGTTTCTCCCATGGTTCTGTGGCTTTCCAAACACAGATGGGATTTATTGAAGTTCCTGCTGCTCTGGCCTCATTAACGTTTTATGGCATGGCTCCAGAGATGTACCTGCTCCTTGTCGAGTGCCCCTCTACAGCCCCACATTAGCTCAGGTCTCCTGGCTGCACTGAACATCCTTGGGGAGTTTTAAGTGATTTCATTCCCAAAACAGCTCCACTGCTGCCTTTTGGGACCTCACCTGCATTCCTGCCTCATGCAGGACCATGGTTCCCAGCAGTTCCTTTCATAACAGCCACAGCGGGTGGCAAAGCAGAGACAGCACGAGGAGGAGAGGAATATAAAAGGGAAAAACCCAGAGAACAGTGCAGGAACACATCCAAGCTGTGCTGTGGCCAATATAACCTGGGGGCTGCCCAGAAAGGATGGGATTTTAACATACATGGAAGGAGAAGGGGTGCAAGACCTGAGTTTGGTGGGGAAATGCAGTGGATGGTCCTGGGGAGACACTCATGGTACCCTCCTGCACATGCCTGCAGGGAGGAGGGTGGGAATGGGGAGTCCTGAGGCCTTTTTGGAAGAGCTTTTCTCCCCTGTGGAGAACAGGAGGGAGCATCAGCACAGCCCAGCTGGAGTCTGCAAATTGCCCCACTTAGGCTCTGGTCCTTGAAATTGCTCTCTTAGCCAAAGTACATCCATCGACCTGACAAGCATCAGGTTTTTCTCTGGAGCCATGCAGTCCTCCACGGCCTTCAGAGTTTGTGCTTCATCCCCAAACTCTGCAGGTTTTACCCCAAAGAAACATGCCTGTTGCTTGCCAGGCCACCTTGCTATGCTGGAGGCCTTGATATGCAGCTCTCCATGATCCAAGCACCACATGGGGCCAGGGATTCCCCATCAATTTATTCAGACACACTGCATAGGAAGGACAACCTGATGCCAAACTTTGGAAGAGGCAGACCTGGCTGGAGTTCAGCAGAAACAGGGAATTAAGACACTGAACTAAATCAACCCATCCCCACCCAATTTCTATCCAAATCAGGAATTTCATGCACAGGAGGGATTTTGACCACAGTCCCACATTACTTATTGAGCAGAGAGAGCAGAGAGTGCTTGGCACTGTGCAGAAATCCAGTCTTTGCACTTAAGCTCTTGGGAACCCAGAGTAATTCAGATGCAGAAGAGATCTCAGCTGCTGGGAAGGAACTCAAATATCCAAGAACAGAGGGAGTCTGTGCAGGGATGCAGGGAAAGAAAGAGCTGCTGGCTGAGTGCCGGCAGGGGACACTGACCACATGGAGAAAAGGATGAGGAGGAGGTAAAGGAAGCAAGTCAGGGAAAACCAGGGATGGCTGGGGCCACTCTTGCTGAAATGCACCCAACTGTGGAGGCTTTAGGTCTGCAGTACCCACAGCCCCGCTGCAAGAGCCTTCCAGAGTGCCTGAGTGAGCCACATACTGGGACTGAAAACACCACGGAGATGCTTGGGAGCACAGATGGATGGAGGTACATGGACTGTGAGAGCCACCCGTCCCATTACTGCTGGGGAAACATGGAATGCCACCTCCCCAGAGCTTTCCCCAACACCCAGCTGAGGCTGCTCACTCCAAACCACACTGAGATGCCTCCTGCTCCCAGTCGCAGCCCTGCACGTCTGGCTTGGAGTGCCACCTGCTGCCAACGGCACCGCTCTCCAGTCACTGGGAGGGGACAACAGCAACGCAGAGCAACGAGCTTCCTGCTGTTACATCAGCTTTCCCTGTCCTTTAACAGCAGCCAAACTTCAGATACAAAAAGCAACGCTATTTCCCAAGCTGCAGGCATCCCACGAGTCGCAGGCGTGGCAGCAGATGCTAATAAAGTACTTTTTTTCTTTCCCTTTCATGCAGTTTCTTGCAGGAGCCAGTCTCTCCCCCCAGAGACCACATCCTGAATCTTCTTGTTCATTGATTCTTTATGCTAAATGATGACTCCGCAGTCGAAATAATGTGGCATATTCCAGCTCGCATTTCAGACACCGTGAGACTTTTTAATAACGAGTTGCATGAAAAATTAGGGAGGCTGCAACAAAGAGCTCCGACAGAGCTTTCCAAAGTGACTCACAGCCAGGAGAGCCTCGCTTTTCCAAAGCCCAGCATGAGACAATCTCAAGAGCCCCCACGCTCAGAGAGAGACGAGTCCTCCCTCTCTGGAAAAATAAGACCTATTTAAGGAGAATTCCTCAGGGAGAGAATCCCTGCAGGGAGGTTCGGTGGGCAGATTTGGGAATCGTGGCTGAAATGACATCCCGTTCCCATGAGTGCTGGCAGGGACATTTCATCCTGCACCTCAGGTGTGCTGCTGAGGGTGCTGCGGGGTGAGGTGGGAGTCACCCCATGCTGCAGCCAGCCTGGCTCACTGCTTGGCACGTTGGTTCTGCAATGCTCTGAAATGGGGCAGGCAATGATTCCTGCTGCTCTTGCAGGGAGACAGCAAACCACAGTGCTACAGGGCAGTGGAGACTCTTCCAGCCATGGTTCCCAAAGCACTGTGGCCTCCATGGATGCAGCAAACATCACCTGTGCACAGGTATCCCACTCCCCTTAGGGCTGGCTTGCTGCCAACCCTGCAGCTCTTTGCCAGGCTTTGCCAGCATGATGGAGAAGGAATTTTTTTCAGGCTAACTTTTGGCTGAGTGCTTTTGCTTCCTGCTGTCCACACAAACAGCTGCCAGTATATTTCAAGGGGAAGCAGCAGGCAATGAATGCAGTGCAGCCTCTCCCATGAGGGGTTAATGCCATTTATGCTCAGTCCCAGAGGTGACCAGTGCTTGGCTGCTGGGTGGGAGGTGTGGCTGAAGGATGAGTTTGATTGTCCACTCTCCCAAGCTCAGCTCCTGCTTTATCCTGCGCTGGCTCCCACTTTCATCTCCTCTGTGACATCCCTCATGGCCCCCTCCAGCCCCAGGAGCTCACTCTGCAGCACAGCTCCTTGCTCACCCACTTCTAATGTCTAATTGAGCACCATTCCCTCCACCCAGCCCAGCAGACTTCCCTAAAAGAGGCTTTTCCTCCCAAAGCACATCCCAAAGGAAGCTGAGAAAGGAAAGGCTGAGAGTGAAGGAGCAGCTGGCATGCAGGCAGCTCTTACCACATTCCAGAAGAGCGGGTTGAAGGCGATGGAGACCACAGCCACAATGAAGCCAGTGTCAGTCACATCCACGTAGCCAAAGAGCCGTGCCATGGCTGCCACATCCACCTGGGGAAGGAGAGAGGGTTACTGGAGTGCAAGTTCCCACAGGACACTGGTCATTACACCCAAATAAGGGGCACTTCCCCTCAAACCAAACCCATCAGCTGCCCCAAGGGTGGATGAATCTTTTAATGGCCCAAAGCAGCGCATTACAGCTTGCAAAGCACTGTGTCAGGGTGCAAAGCCCAGAAGAAGCATGAGGACTTCTCCAAGCCATCCCCCCCAAACTCCAAGGACACTGAGCTCTCCAGGAAGCTCATGCTCACAGTAGTGCCCAGAAGGACATTGGCACTGCAATGACACTGCTGCTCTGAGGACGAGTCTCACAGGACAGCTGCCAACCCAAGTATGCTTCAGAAAAGGGACCAATATCTATAGCACCTCGATGTCCCTGGGGACAGAGGACTGTCCCAGGGATGCTGGTCTGCAAGGAAACTCCAAGCAATGAACTGTGTCAGCCTTAAACTTGTCTTCCATAAAGCAATAGGGATGTAAACCCCCTCTACAGAGAGGGGAATACATTTGCATTGTAAGAAGCTGCAAAAGGATTTCCTGTCTTAATGACAACAAAAAAACCCCTTAAAACTTACTGTTCTCCTTTTAAGAAAGATCTGTTTTCCCGAGGATGGCTGCCTGACATTGTCAGCACTTTTACGTGCAGTAAGCCATGCTGCTTCTCTCTCCTCACCCCCTCTCCCTGTGCTGGTATTTGATGAAAAACAGCCAGCACTGGGGTTTTCTTTTTGCCAAAAACTTTGAAAACAAAAGACAAAACAGCCCAGCCCAAGCCCTTCCCTCCCTTGAAACAAAATCAAAGACAACATCGAGACGTGGAAGGTTTTTGCTTCCCCAACACAGCTGTGTTTTCAAGTCCTTTGGATGCCAGGGGACAAAATGGCTCGAAAAGGCATCGACTCCACCTCACCCATCCGGGAGAGAAATTCCCACTGGCTCCTCAAAGGTTCTCAGGGTTACACTGTGGTTCATGGAGAGTAGCTGGTTAACCCAGTGCCTCTTCCAGCCCAGAGAAAAGGCTGTGGCAGTAGCTCCTGTGCTGGCCCAGGACACGTTCAGTCACTCCAAGGGCCTCCTGCCCAGCCATGACCACCCACAGTGCAAAGTGCAGGAGCAAAGGCCTTACAGCCATGGGGAAAGGGGGGATCCTCATGGGGGTCTGCAGCTTCCTTCAAACCACCGCCACCTCAGCTCCCCCATGCTCCTTCA
Organism: Campylorhamphus procurvoides; assembly: GCA_013396655.1. Lineage (NCBI taxonomy): Eukaryota > Metazoa > Chordata > Aves > Passeriformes > Dendrocolaptidae > Campylorhamphus > Campylorhamphus procurvoides. The sequence goes on from WBMV01006984.1 coordinate 747,511, forward strand.
TTTGAGCCCTGGGGACACGGGTGCTGTCAAGGAACAACAGAAACAGCCCCCAGGGCCTGATCTAGACCCATGTCCCCCTATTCCCACCCTTGGCAGCCTCTCCTCCCCTCCCTTCACCTCCCCCAGCAGCCCTTTGCCACCAGACCTCGTCCCTTCAAACTGTAAAGCCATAACGAGAGCACCCAGACAGCTGCTGGCACTGGGGCCAAACTGTCTAATCCCATTTCAATTGCAATGCCGTGGGACCAGGACAGCTTCTTTCCTCTCGTTTTGTACGGTGCTGAGCACACCACTAGCACGGGCTGAACAAAAGCTTCTTGACCTACTAACTCCTGGCTGGCAACATCGTTAACATTGCACTCACCTTTTCTGCTCCTCAACAACCAAATTCGCGGCTGCCAGCGGGAGGCAGATTGGCCTGTGCCTGGTGTGTGCTTTTCGGGATGAAAGGGGAGCCCTAATGGGATGAGCTGTCTCTGCAAGCTGCTGGGACAGCCACGTAACAGGCACAGAACATTCAACTTTGCCCCCTCCTCCCCGACAGGAATCAATGACTGTGGCAAGCGCTGCCCGCTTGTCCATAGCCTTGAAGTTGGGGAGGGTGGGAGCAGCAAGGACATGTGGGTGAGAGCTGTATGGGCACCTGGGTGAGAGATATAGGGGTACCTGGGTGAGAGACAAATGGGCACCTGGATGAGAGATATATGGACACCTGGGTGCAAGGTAAATGGGTATCCGAGTGAGAGAAAATGGGCACCTGGGTGAGAGGTAAATGGGCACCTGGGTGAGAGCTGCACAGGCACCCACATGAGAACTGCATGGGTACCCAAACAAGGGCTACATGGGCATACAGGTGAGAGCTGCACAGGCACCTGGGTGAGAGATAAATGGGCACCTGGGTGAGAGCTGCATGGGAAACAAAGGTGACAGCTGCACAGGCATCCAAACAGGAGTTTCACAAGCACCTGGGCGAGAGCATCACAAGCACCCGGGCAAGAGCTGCATGGGCACCCTGGTGGGACCCGCATGGGCACCCAAACAAAAGCTGAATGGGCAGCTGGCTGAGAACAGCACAGGTGCCCCAACACGGGCTGCATGGGCACGTAGGTGAGACCTGCATGGGCACCCCAACAAGGGCTGCATGGGCACATAGGTGAGACCTGCATGGGCACCCCAACAAGAACTGTATGGGCACATAGGTGAGAGCTGCACAGNCGAGAGAGAGGGGACACGAAGGGACCGGGCCAGGAGGAGGGACACACGAAGGACCCGGGCAGAGCGGGGGGGACATGAAGGGTCCGGACCAAGAGGAGGGAACACGAAGGGCCTGGGCCAGGAGAGGGGACACACAGTGGGAGCGGGACAGCCCCGGGGCCACTGCAGGACAGACCCCTGTCTGTCCCCTTGCCCATCCCTGCCCGTCCCCTCNCTGGGCGAGAGCATCACAAGCACCCGGGCAAGAGCTGCATGGGCACCCTGGTGGGACCCGCATGGGCACCCAAACAAAAGCTGAATGGGCAGCTGGCTGAGAACAGCACAGGTGCCCCAACACGGGCTGCATGGGCACGTAGGTGAGACCTGCATGGGCACCCCAACAAGGGCTGCATGGGCACATAGGTGAAACCTGCATGGGCACCCCAACAAGAACTGTATGGGCACATAGGTGAGAGCTGCACAGACACACAAAAAGGAGCTGTGTGGGCACCTGGGTGCAAACAGCACAGACACCCAAACAAGAACTGCATGGGCACAGAGGTGAGACCTGCATGGGCACCCAAACAAGAACGGCATAGGCACCTGGCAAAGCCACCGCGGGCCCCCTGTGCAGTGCCACCCTTGCTGTGTGTCCGAGCCGAGGCAGGGCCGCAGGTGCCCGTGGGGAGGGGGCACCGAGCACACCCGGGGGTCGTTCCGAGCGGCCTCCCCGAGGGATCCACCGCGGGCCGGGCCTGGCCGGGCCTTCCCCGGGCCGCCCTCCCGCCCTGCCGCCCGCCCGTACCTGGCTGTAGTCCAGCCCGCCCAGCCCCTCGCAGCACTCCCTGGGGAAGCGCCGGGCCCCGCCCGCATCCTCCTCCTTCTCCTGCTGCTGCTGCTGCTGCTGCTGCTGCCGCCCCGCAGGGCCCGGGCCCGGCCGAGCCGNCCCATCCCTGCTTATCTCCCGCTGGCCTCTGCTCCCATTCCCAGCCCATTCCCTTTTTCCCGGAGAAGTTGTGGCTGCTCCATCCCTGGAGCTGTTCAAGGCCACGCTGGAGCCACCTGGGATAGTGGAAGGTGTCCCTGCCCATGGCAGGGGGTTGGAATGAAGTGATTGTTAAGTCTCTAGGGTCTTGCAAACCAAACCATTCTGGGATTCCGTGATTCCGTGACTCTCGCCTATTTCTTGCCTGACCCCTGCCCAGCCCCTTCCCATCTCCTGCCCTGCCCCTGTTCATCACTCACACCAGAGCCAGGAGCTGGGAAACAGCTCCAGTGGCTCCCTGGCACTGAAAATTAAATGTTGCTTGACTGATAGTAGTAATTCAAGGGCAAAATGTAAAGCCACCAATGGATGTATTTTAAGGACGGTTCATTGCAGCCTTCTCCCTTCAGCCAGTGTAGTATATTTCTAATTGCTGTTATTTTTATTACTCATACTATTTCTCTTCCTCGCTCCTCTCTAGGATGTTTGTGATTGATGCTCCTCATGGGCTGCAGTCCCGGACCTGCTTGTGCCTGGAAAATGAGGTAGTATCATCTCCGCAGACCTCTGAGGGTCTCTGCTTTTGCAGACCCTGCTTTACAAGGAAATAAATCTTTTTCAAAAAAGAATTTGGTGTGAACAAGCTTCAAGTGTCCCTCCCAGAGGCCCCGTCGGAGTGGGGAAGGGATGGGATGTCCACGTGCTCATGCCCCGACTGTCACTGAGATCTTGCATGAGTGACAGCTCCCATGAAGCCTTCCCCAGGAAAATGACATCCTTGGAGGATATGCTCCAGCAGACCCAGGGGATCCCAGTTCAGTTCCACAGGAAACTGGTTTTCCGTGGTTCTGCTGCTCCAAACACTTCACTGTGCCAGCACATCCCTACCTCCCTGCCTGCATGGTCACTCAGAGTGCTCACACAGAGCCTGTCTAGGACATTCATGGCATAAATGAGGCTGGTTTGAGGTGAGGCACACACCAGGGCACTGTGGGTGGGAGCAGCATTCCCCATGGATGATCTCCAGCTGCTTCCAGCCTCTTCTGCCTCGTGCTGGATAATTCTGCTGTGCCAAGTGTGTAATTATCACCTCTGCCATCTCCCGGGCTGGGCCGTGGGAGCAGGTGGGAGGGTGTTTGTTCTGTGAGTCCCCACCAGCTGGGTGCTGGGAGCAGCAGGAAGGGTGATGGAGACACGGTGGGGAACGTGATGATGGCTGTGATGTGTGAGGTGGTAATATCTCCTGCAGGAGGGAGTGAGCAGGCAGAAACCTCCAAACTGTCCTCCAGCTGCATGGGGAGGATGTCCTGGTGATGCTAGTCCTGCCAGCTGGGAAAGGACAAGGATGTTGTGGCACAGAGGGAGGAGGAATGGGTCTGGCTGAGGGATGGAGGGAAGAATGGATGGTGAGGAGGGATGAGCTATCTCGCTGGCTCCTTGTTTGAGGCCAGCAGAGCTGGGCTGTCATGGACATGACTGTACTGTCACCCCAGTGAAGGCACGTGCTGCAGGACCCAGTGTCCTACCACCATCTCAGCAGCATTTAGGGCAGGGAATCACATGTGAGCTTTCACACCATTCCCACTGCCAAATCCTCTGTCCACAAAGCTTTTCCATGTAAGAGGGAAAGGGGATGTTTGTGGCAGTGGGTCCCCTCTGCACTGGCCTTCATCCCACCTTACACACCTCCCTGCAGCTGTGAAGGAGACAAAGAGGGCTGGATTTTCCTTTGTGCCCCCATCCCTCCCCTTCTCCCTCTGGCATGCCTTTTATCCAGCTCTCATTTCCAAGCACTGAGCTCAGGAAGAGGGCATTGCCCTCAGCTATCCCAGGTCTCTTCTCAGCTTGAACTCCATGGTGCCCTTTGAAATCCCACCACGGTCCCAAAAGGTCACTGGTGAATATGGAGTTGCGTCAGTCCGGTCACGGAGGCTGCATGTGTGTTAGCAGGACACTGCAGCTCAGCAAGGTGCAGTTTGCTCAGGAGTATTTCAGGCACAACCCACAGAATTCCCAACATGTGGAAATCCAGGGCAGGGAGTGCTGTTGGGGGGGTTTCCCTTAGAAATGGGACACTGGTCGGGAAACTGCATCTGGGTAACTTCAGCACAGAGGGTCATCTCCTTACAAGCTCAGGAAAAAGTTTCCAGGCCAAAGGATTGGTTTCCTAGCTGGGGAAAAAGTAAAAAAAAAAAATGGGGGATATAAAGCATACATGGCTTCCACTCTCCACAGGTGACTCTTGCTGCCCTCCTCTGATGCAGGACATGCTGATGGACTCCCCTGTTTGCCTGGGGCTCCTGTGGCTGCCCTCTCACCCATCACTTCAGCCGAATCAGCCAGGCTTTCTGGCTGTCTCCAGCGAGCCTGGTGGTGACCAGGAAGGGCCACTTTCTGCTGCAGTCTTGGTTTCTTGTATCTGAGCTCACAATCTGCCTGGTTCCACCCCAGCTTTGTCCCTTGCTGTTAGAAGTTCTATGGGCACAGCATGAGTCTGGGGCCTTTTCCCCATTCTTTTGTGTCCCCTTTCCTGTGTTGTGGTCCCTGTGCTCAAATATGCCCTGAAATAAAGCTGATCCCTGTGGGTTTAACCCTTGCAAACCTGCAAGGACTGATGGGTCATGGAAATCAGGGACAGAGCATTGAAACACGCGGTGAAGGACGACAAATAATGTTGGAGCACAGAGCTGAAACCTTGGGGAGAAGCAGCAAAATTGCAGCTACCCTTGTGTCCTCCATCAGATAACGTTCTGTCACCAGCGACGCGATGCTGCAATCCAGACCTGCAATCCTGGTGGAAATCCTCTAGTGTTTGTGCTGGAGGTTAGCTCTATTTATTTTCTGATGAATGATTTACTCGAGTAATTGGCACACAGCTCCCCTATTACAGATCATAAAGAATTAATCACGAGATTTTCAATGCTCCCCTATCAATTTTATTAGGCTTGATTGAACGTGGTGGATTGGGAGCATATGGTATGTGAGGCAGACTCTGCTCCCAGTTACACCCTGGTTATGCTGAGGACTGGCTCAGTTGCTGATCCCTGTAAATTGAGAAAGGCATCTGCTCTTTTCCTTCTTTCCATGCCCTCACTGTTCCTTGAGTTCCCTTAAATACCAAGGGATGCAGGGAACAACCAACACCACCTCCATGTACCTAAATTCTCCAAAAGCCTGAGATGCTCCCAAACTGGAAGCTAAGCTGGGAAGAGGATTCTTTGCTTCCAGCTTGTCCGTGTTATCAGCATGAGCCAGAAACCAGAGCCAAATGCTTGGGAGCTCAGGATCTGCCCCTGTGAAGGGGACGTGTCACGGTGTGGGAGGCTTGTCACTGGTGAGAGCTGAGGATGCCTGTGTTGGCGTTGGGGCATCCTGCCAGTCAGGTTTGCCCATGGGAAATGTTTTCTTGGAAGAACTGGCAAAAAGAAATCCTAACACCTGCAGGAACAGGATGACACATCCCTGCCCCAAACCAGCAGCACAGTGTGATTCCCTGGAGCAGAAACCTCTTTAAAAGCCACATCCCCTGCGTGGTTCCCCTCATGCAGAGAGGCAGGAAAACCTTCAAAATTTCCATGTGGAAGGCTCACAGTCCTTCCTTTGCTTTTTGCCTGTGGGTGTTGTTATGCAGAATCGTGATTCAGGGAAGGGGATGGTGCAGGGTCCTGCTCCAGCCTGTGGGCAGCACTCACCCCAGTGAAGCTCCTGGTGTGCTCCCAGTAACTACACCAGTATCTCAATAGGAATTTACGGGAGGGAATAGAAACTTTGGGAGTAGATGGAGCTACTTGCATAAGCCCAGCTTACCCTGAACCAGGCTGGCAGAGCAGCCAGTCTGGCACAGCTACAGACCCTCTCCCCATCTGCTGCCTCGAGCAGCTGCATTGAAGGGCACTGAGAAGTTATTGCCAGTAACTCTTGGCAGGAGCCAGCAAGGCAATGTCCCTCCCTGAGAGCCAGCCTGGGGAGGCAAAATCAGGAATGCAGCAGAGGACAGAGCAGGATCTGGCTGTTACAGTCAGAACATTTTGTGTACACATGGTCCTGGTTTGGGACCAGAGCGGGCAGGACCTTGCACAAGGTGTCAGTGTACTTGATTGCCCAGGGCTGCCTCTTCTCTGCCCTGCCCTTGCTGCCTGCACCTCAACCAACTCTGCAAGGTATTGCTGTGTCCATGCTTATGGGGGAACACCCCTTGCTAACCCCCCTGGCCCTGGGGATCCCCTGCTGACTCCAGGTACACCTTACATGAAGCTCTGGAGCACCCTGCGGGTCTCACCTGGGTGCTCTGCCCTGGCACAGCCACAGCTTGCACTGCATTAACCCAGGGCATCGTGCCCTCGTCACACATCAATGGGGAGAACCACAGAGGGAAAGGGCAGACACAGAGGCATAAGGTGCATTTTTCCAGCCTCAGCATTTCCAGGGAGCTCAGATGCCCCTCAGAGCCACACAAGTGATGGGCTCAGCGGGAAGGAATAGGCTCCCTCTGAAGAAAACCATGCTGTCGGAGGAGCTTCCCGACATCTGCACTCTGAGCCTGGTGGAGATAACATTTTAGGGAAGGATTCACACAGCTTCCCTGCTCCCTAAGGCCACGTTCATCACCAGCATGTCTCTAATGAAGCGGAGGCTTTGCTTTCTGGGATCAATGAATCCACCGATCGTGACCTGTCTGCTAAGTGGGAAATCAGGTCTCTGCCTCCCTGAACTCGTCTGAGCTGGGCTCAAACAGCAGGTTCTGTCCCCAGGGTACTCTGTGCCGCTTAATTGCAAACCCCGTGTCTGATTAGAGAGCAGCAGTGAGGGTGTGCAGAGGTACCACAGCCTGTCAGAGCAGCGGCTGCTCCCCGAGCCCAGGAGATGGCTGCAAGAAGGGACGACATTTTGGGACTCCAGGAGGGTGGAAAGCACTCAGCTTTCCCTTCTCCAAAAGGTCCTGACTCTGCACAGCTGGCTGGAGGGTTTACTGCCAATCTGCTCTCCCCCAAATCCCTAAATCCCCCAAACCTTTTAAATCCCTCCAAAGTACCTTTTATGGGGACAGATGCTATAAGAGGAGCTGAGGCTTCTCAAAGCAGGAAGCAGCTGAAAATGTCACTGCTACCATGTCCCCTGGCCACTGACATGTCCCATGCTGGAGATGGAAACAACCCCCATTGCCCTGGGTCCATCTGAACAGGCTGAGCAGCTTTCCCTATCACATCCTGCACCTCCAGGTCCTCTGTGTACCCCCAGTGCCTTTGCCTGTACGGTGCAAGCTGCAGAGGGCTCCAAAACCGCCCTCCAAAAGAATTCTTGTACATCAGCAGCCCAGGGGGATGGTGCACTGCTCCAGACACATCTAATTAGGGTGTCCCCATTAGCTGAGCAGCCAGATTTCGGATGCAGAGCCATCCAGATGCCTAATGCTCGCCACAGCAGGGATGATGGAGGAGCTGAGTCACCGCACCCAGCATCCCCTCCATGGCCATCTCTCATCCCTCACTCCACACCTTTTCCCAGGCAATCAGCCTTGCTCTTAGACGTGATACCCAGGAGAGCTGTGGGGAGCAAAAAAACCCCTCATCAAGGACTTGGAGGGCGAAGAAGCCTGGAAGTGGAGGCTGCTTCGTGCAGCATGTGACAGCTGCCACAGCAGGTACCTGATCCCAGTGCTCAGTGCCACAGAGGCTCAGAGCCTCTACGGGGTATCAGCCCTTCCCTGAGTGGTCTCTGAAAGCTGTGGGGGTGTGCTTTGCCTCCAGGCTGAATCCACATGAAAAAACCCTGGGGAAGAGCTGACGTGCTTGTCTGGGACACAAGCACACACTTGTGGGGGCCAGGGAAGAGGCTTCCATGGGGGGCACACAGGTCTGTCCTGAGGAACCACAGAGTCAGCTATAAATACCTCCTCAGAGCATCACTCCCCCTCCTCTTTGATGTTTTCCTGTTATTTACTTCAAACCCACTCCTGCGGCAGTTATTTTTATCTTATCTCTTCTTTCCCCTCTGCTTTTGTGTCTGTTTACGAGCTGCATCACAGAAGCATTTCAAAAGGAAGATGGGAAGAGAGTCAGGGACCCCAGGAAGGAGGTTGAGGGCCCTGGAAAGAAGGTTGGGGATGCTGGGAGGGCAGAGGCTCCGTGACCAGCATGCTCTCCAGCTTCCCAGCAGCACACACTGGGCAAGAGCTCAGCTCTCACATCCCACTGGTGAGGGGCACAGCAGCCCCTGGGACAGGAGCTCCTCTGCTCTTGGCATAGCCCTCACCTTGGGCTGGACTGCTGGTAAAAGAGAAGGTGTAGAAGCCCTACAGAGCCTTCCTCACCTCCTCCCCAGGGCACCCCTGGGGCTTTCTGCTCCACTTCCACCCAACCTTTGGCCAGACACTTTCCTCATTGGGATGAACCAGTCCCACTCAGCTGGAGCCTGAGACCAAGCACTGTCAGCTCCTGGCACAGCGAGCTCCCTGTGCCATCCCTGAACCAGTGACTGGTCATGAGGTGAAATGTCCTCATGGGACTGATGTGGGGAGCAACCAAAAGTAACCCCCACTGTGGAGATGGGGGAAATGGGATCTCCTGCTGCTCTCCAGCGACCCACATTTGCTCCATTTGGTCTCCCTGCAGTGCCAAACCCCTGTCAGAGCTAGAGAAATCCAGGCAAGCGGCGCAGGAATTAATGGAAGTGGAGGTGATGTGAGCAGTCAGACACAGATGAGCTTAATTCCCTTAAACAAATTAAAAATGCATCACTCCTCACCGCTGTGAGCCCTGAGCTGCAGTGGCAGGAGGGGAGGGCAAGCCATGAGTGCCAGATGCCCCACCAGGAGACAAAGGGAGGCTTCTGCTTTGGCCCTTCTTCTGCCCCTAAAATTGAGTAACCAGGTTTTGCTGCCATGATCCTCTGTGTGGGCAGACTGGGGACTGGATGACATTGCTGGGTGCCGATTCAAGTCATTTCAGCAAAAAGAAACTGCTGGAGCCAACTTTTTGCTTCTTTTCCTTTACCTTTTCAGCCCAAACTGATCTTTGATTGTAGAAAACTGGGCCTGAAACAAAAGTCCCGGGTTTTCCCCCTCCTAAGCCAAAGCACATTGTTTAAGGTTTAAGATGTTTAAGCCTTTTAGTGCTAAAGAAAGATGCTGTCCCCACTCCCTGTTCCATGCATTACTCCTTCCCACACCCAGCTGGAGGCACCTTACCCCAGACATCCCATTTGCCAGGCTGTCTGCCTTCAGAATCCCCCACTTGCCAAGAATTGGGATATTTTTGCAGATCCCCATAAAAAGAGGGAGCAGCTGGGCTGTGGGTCACTGCCTGGGCAGGAGTGTGGGGGCTCTGTGCCAGCCCTGTCTGTCGGGATGGATGTTTTCTGCCGTGGTTTGTTGCTGCTGGTGGGGAGCCCCCCCTGGGACCCTGTTTGGACATCATCTGCCAGGGAGAAATTGAATCCAAAGGGCAGAGGGGGAAGGAGAGGCTGGAGCAGGATTGGGAGCATGGAGTGGACCCAGCACCCACCAGGCACAGCCCTATGGCAGGGTATGTGGATATGACAGGGGTGGGAGGAGGACAGCCCAGCTGGAAGTGTGGCTGGAGCAGGAATGAGGAGGCTTTACCACCAGATGGGTTTAGCAGGGTCTGCCATGATTTCTGCAGCATGGGGAAAACTTTAAATTCCAGCAGGCTGCTCTTCTCCAAGGTCTGCTTCAGCCCAGACGGGCTGGCATCCAGGAGAGCCTCCTGACCTGGATTGCAAAGGAGGTCGTGGCTGTCCCTGCGGGATCTGCAAGCTGAAACCCAGCGAGGATGGATGGTGGGTGATGGGAAACCACACTCGGGGGCTGCTGGTGGATCCATGCCAGGGCATGGGCACCCTCTGTGGAAACTTCCTCCACACTGCCAAGGATGCTTTGATGGAAAGTAGCTGCCCTGGGCTGGGAAAGCCCTGGGTCACCCTGCAGATAAGCTGCCCTGTGCCACCAGAGACCCTGCTGCTGGCACCAGCCCTGGTATCCAGTTGCCTCCCCTTCTCCCTGAGTGCTGGATGGTGTCTGGCCTTGCTCTGGCTGCTGGGATTGGTGTTGGGCTGAAAACAAGCCTTGGCTGGGTGGAGAGCAGTGTGTCCTGCAGCTGGGTAGGGACACACAGCACAGCCCTAACTGGGGACAGAGATTCCCTCCATCTCCTTGCACTCTCCTTAAAGCCAAGCCTGGCAGGGTCTGCTTCCTGGTGGGTTCTCCATGGGGATGGGTGCTCCCCTGCCTGAGGGCTACAGGGGTGCATGTGGGGACAGAGGCAGGATCCAGCCACTTTGCAGCACATCAGTGCAGGACCTAAGGGTGCAATGGGTGCAGGGATTGGGCTCGGGACTGCAGCAGCTGCCAAGGAGCATCTCAGGGTTCCGTGATCAGCCCCAAATCCATCCCTGCTGAGTGCTGGTAGAGGGAGGCTGCCTGCAATCCATCACCTCTCATGGAGAGGAAAATAGGCTTGGGGGCATGCAGTATGGGCCCAGGGCATGCTCTCTCTGCTTGGCTAAAATGACACTAATTAAGCCCCTCGCAGTGTGTAAAAGCTATTCCTACAGGGCAGACAATTAACCTTGAAACTTGGCTTTTAGTGCTTGGAGGGGAGCGAATTTTTCATCCTGTTATTTCCCTGTGCTATTAAGCTAATCCTGGAGACCACGAGGGAGAAGCGGTGTGACACGTCTGCAGCTCCCAGCCTTGCCAGGAGCACAGCATGTGGCCAGCAGCCTCCTGCTCCATCCCTCCATCAGGCTCATATTTTCACCCACGGTCTCCCAACAGCATCATCAGCGCTGGGGAACGTCGGGAACAAGGGATGTGACCAAGGGCACATGGCAAGGCTGTGGCATTACATGATTATTGTAGTCAGAAGTAAATCCAGCCTCCTCTGAGCATGCCAGACACAGTGCCAGGCTGGCCTTGACTTTTCAGGGAGTTCCCTGTGAGGGACAGCGTGTCCCCAGCTCTCCAAGGCTGTGGCTGCTGGCACAGCATCGCCCCAGCCCAGCCTCTGTGTGAGACAAACCATGAAGTTGTGTTTTCTTGGAGGAAAAACGGAAGGATGAGGGAGGTGGGAAAAGAAAGAAGATTTGGGCTGTGAAGGTCAAACCCTGCTGTGGGGCTGGGGATGTCCCCAGGATGCCCTGTGTCCCCCCAGAGCTCACAGCGCCTCTCCCCCACAGTTCCCCTCTTGGCTCCAAAGGCACTCACTGACAGCACTGAGCTTGGGGACAACTGGGGAGAGGAGCTGGTGGCTCAGCCTGATCCTGCCATCAGCAGAGGAGAGAGAAAAGGGAGGATGGATAACCCACAAAACCCCACCATGGGCTGCCACACAGGCACACCAGCACATACCTGACATGTTTAAGCACTAAAAAAACAACCTGGGGACATTTGTTACAAGAAGCTGCAAAAAGGTACTAAATTGCCCCAGGAAAAGAGTGATGGGAAGGTCCTGAGAGGTGAGTGGTGGTGGGGATGGTGTGTCCCTGTGGGTCACACAGATGACCATCCTGACGATGGTGCTGCCAAGAAGGGAAGAAGTGCAAGCTGCAGAGCTCCCAGTGGCAATGAGAGTGCAAACCAGCCTTTGGGGTGCCCTGAAAAGATGGGAAATGCATCCTCCAGAGAGGTTTTCCTCATCTTCAGCAACCTCTTCCCACCAGTGGCACCTGCAGACCCCCCCACCAAGCTGAGCACTGGCTGCTCCAAGCCTCAGCACCCCAAAAGAGCAGCAAACCACCTACCTGAGCACTCCCAAGAGCGCTTTTCCAGCTCTAATTGGACTTTCCATAGGAGCAGGGGGAGCTGCAGCACCCCTGGAGGAGCCATTTTCCATGTGGGAGCCATTACTCTGGAATAGCCTGGTTTTGAACTGCTTTCCTCTTTTTTCTTGAGGGGGTGGTACATTATGGAGGCTGGATAAAGCAACGGAAGGGAGAGCTGTGCTGTAAAAGCCAGTCTGCTGCTAAAGCTGGCGAAAAAAATGATGCTGCAAAGTGCCTTTGTAGTTGTTTAGTCATTTGTTAGCCTGGCCAAGGGGTGATTTATGTGGCTGAGCACCAGCTGCAGAGCATCACACAGGGCAAAATGCCCTGAGTGTGTGTGGAGACCACAGGGAGGATCAGGAAAGGAGGATGAGAGAGCACTGAGAGGAGATTTCTTTTTTTCCTAGGTGATGTTTTTGGCTTGTCTGCCTCATTCTCCCTTTTACAAAATGATGCTCATCTTCTCCAGGGCTCCCATGGAGGTAAATTCAGCTCCTACTGCCTTTGCAGCTCTTCCCTCCCCAAGAACCGTGCCCACAGAAGACACTTCTCCTGCATCTCTGCTGTTTCTCACATTAGCTTTCATGCTTTAATAAAAAAAGAGAGCAGGGCCTGGGGTAGCAGATGGGACTGCCTTCTCCTGCCTGCTGTAAATCACAGAGGAGGTTTTACCTTCCTGGGATGAAGCTGTGCTCTCAGAGCACTGATCCTGCTGGAGTCAGCCAGGGAACAGCGGCAAAACTGGCTGCCAGTGCTGTCACTGCTCATCCCTGCAGCCTCCTCTCCATGAGGAGACAAACCGACCTGCTGCACCTCTTCTGCAGAAGTGGCCAGGTCCTAATGGAAATGCTAAATCACGGCCGTGCTTCGGAGTGTCCTTCTGCCGGCATAAATCAGCTCAGCCTGGCTGGAATCGCCGGCACTGTGCTGATTTACACCGGGGGGGTGTGTGAGGGGGATGCTGGATGGTTCATCTGAGCATCCCTGTCCTCTGAGCAGTGGCAGGAGGCCACAAATCGCCTGGAGGCAATGGAAATAACTCGGCTGCCTGAGCCTGGGCATAGGGATGAAGGAGATACCTGAAGTCAAAGGGGTTTCAAGGTGGAAGTGGGAATGAGTTTCAAAATTAGAATGGAATAGAATAGAATAGAATAGAATAGAATAGAATAGAATAGAATAGAATAGTAATTAGAGTAGAATAGAATAGAATAGAATAGAATAGAATAGAATAGAATAGAATAGAATAGAATAGAATAGAATAGAATAGAATAGAATAGAATAGAATATTTGGGCTGGAAAGGACTACAATTATCACCTGGTCCCACTGCCTCACCACTTCAGGGCTAACCAAAAGCTAAAGCATGTTTTTGAGGGCATTTTCCAAATGCTTCTTGTTCACTGACAGGCTTGAGGCATTGACCTCTCTAGAAAGCCTGTTCGAGGGTTTGACCCCCCTCTCAAGGAAGGAAGACTTCCAAAAGTCCAGTCCAAATGTCTCTGACACAGCTTTGAATCATTCAAAGGTGGGACTTGATGATCTTGGAGATCTTTCCAGCCTTAATGATTCAATGATTCATTTCCACGCATCCCATCACTGTATCCCGGGGAGAAGATAACTCCCTGGAGACCTCCCTGGCCTGGCTGGAGGCCGGGTTTCTCCAAGTTTTTTGGGATCGTCCAGCACGTATCTCCTTCATCTTGCAGGAGATGGATCCTCCCAGGATGAGGTGAGCAGGCACCAAGCTCAGCCCTGGGCTGTTTGCAGTCAGTCGAACGGTTCCGAGTGGCCGGTTGCTCCCAAATTGGAAGGGATAAATGTGGAGTGGAGCGTGTGCCAGCCGACTCAGCTGTGCTAAACCCGGCGTGAGCGCTTAGCTGTGACAAAGCGGCGGCACCGAGGGGCTCACACACGCCTGAGCTGGCGGCCCCAGAGCCAGGACGTGCTTTATCGGCATCTGCAGCTGCCGAGTGGCAGCGCCAGCTCCAGGGAGAGGGGCAGGATGGGACCCTCTGTGCTGCCAAAAGCCACCACATCCCTGGGTGAGCACCAGCTGTGCCTGCCCCCAGCTCAGGGCAAAGAACACCCTTGTTGTGTGTGCTCACCTAGGGGACTACAGGGTTGAGGTGCATGTAAATATGGCCCACTGTGCCCCACTGAAAGAGGGGTGATTTAGGCTAGATATAAGGAAGATGTTTTCACAGTGAGGGTGGTAAAACATTGGCACAGGTTACCCAGGTAAGGTGTGGGTGCCCCATCCCCAAAAACATTCACGGTCAGGTTGGACGGGGCTCTGAGAAACCTGATCTAGTTAGAGGTGTCCTTGTTCATTGAAAGGGGGTTGGGCTACATGACCTTTAAAGGTCCCTTCCAACCCAAACCGGTCTATGATTCCATTTTATAAGGTCCATGAAGGTCTGTATTACCTGCACGTGCTGAGGTGGGTCGGGACAGAGGAGATTCTGACCTCCCACACAGCATTTCATGCCCCAGTGGCACAGGACAGGCTGTGGGACCAGCAGCAGCTTGGTGTGGGAGCGAAGGTTTCTGCTCTGCACAGGGATATCTTGGCAAGCTGGGTGCGATTCCCAAGGATAAAATTTGTCATTGTGCCAAGGACAATGCCTGGGAGGGAGCCAGGGCTGCCCTGTGTCACACTGCCCGTCTCTTTGATCTCCAGGCTGGGCTGAACTGCTGCCTTCCACCAAAACCCCCACGATGGTCATTTGACCTATTTTTATTTTATATTTCCCCCATTCTGTGCTGCAGAAAACCCAGAGCAGCCTTTCCCCGAAGTGTCAGCACTTTATACAGCACAAGCCCCAATGTGCTTCCATAACCATGGACACACCAACATGCACACGGGCAGGATACACCTCCCAGGACTCATTTCCATCCTTGTGCTTCTTGATAACGCTGCAAATCCCCACGGTGGGTTCCTGGGTCATAGCAATACCTGCAGCAGAAATACCTCCTTGCCTTAAGCAGCACGGTTTTATCCCAAGACAGTGTTTGTTTAGTGGATTGTGATTCTAATTCAGCAGATGGTACCAACAGCTGCCAACTCTGCATCTTATCTCCCTCCTAGCAGGCGGCATTGACCCGATCTGACCCCGCACAGGGCTCAGCCTGGCACCCAAGGCTGTGTGGATGAGGATGTCCCCCGGCAGGACCCTCAGCGTGGTCTGTACCCAGGCAGGTCTCAGCCAGGCTGGGAGTCCTGGGAGCCAGAGGATGCTGGAGCCCACCTAGAGGATGCTGCTGCCCAGACTCTGCTGCCCCAGCGCTGCCACGGGGCTGCCCCAAAGCTGGGCAGAGGCTGCCACTTAGTGTTGGAAGGGAGCACGGCTGCTGCAGAGACCTGGCAGAGTGCCTGAGGCTGGGGCAGGCCACTCCTGTGCTCCTTGGGGTGTTCCCAGGCTCCTGCTCACAGCCCGGGTGCCTGAACATCCCTGGGTGCGGGTGGTCCCATCTATCGATGACTGCAATGGGGCTAATGGGGCACTTGCTCCTCCATCCCCTGCCCTGTCCCTTGGGGTGCTGGCAGAGATCACCCTCACCAGCCCTGCACCCCAGACAGCTGATGAAGGTCCTCACCCTTCCATGGGCACTGCCCAAATCAGGCGGTTGTGTTGTCCAACACAGAATCACAGAATGGTTTTGATTGGAAGGGACCTATAATCAAGTTCCAATCTCTCTGCCATGGGCAGGGACACCTTCCACTAGCCCAGGTTGCTCCAAGCTCCATCCAACCTGGCCTTGGGCACTCCCAGGGATGGGGCACCCACAGCTTCTCTGGGCACCCTGTGCCAGGGCCTGCCCACCCTCACAGGGAAGAATTTCTTCCCAGTATCCCATCTAACCCTGCTCTGTCATGTGAAGTGTGAAGTCATTCCCCACTGTCCTGTCACTCCAGGCCCTTGTCCCAAGTCCCAGTCCAGCTCTCTTGGAGCTCCTTTGGGTGATGGAAGGTGTTCTAAGGTCTCCCTGGAGCCTTCTGCTCCAGCTGCCTTCCTTCACACATTTCTATTTAAACAATGTGCCTCGTACACCTTTTTCCTTGAGAATGTGGCACTGAGGTATCCAGAGGATCCAGGATCTGGCTGCTGTCCTTGGTCTCCTGTGTGACTCTGGCAAGCTCTCCTCTGCCTCAGTTTCCCAGACTGTACAGTGGGTTGATGGGAAACGAGCCCTTCCACCAGCTCCCAGGGTCTCCTGCCTGCTGGAGCAGAGCTCAGTGGCCCTTGTGCACCTGGGGAAACTGAGTCAGGGCACATCAAAGCAGGGCTGGGTGGTCCTGAGTGGCTCCCACTGCCCCCAGCATTCTGGTTGCTGTCATTTCCTGCTCCTTCCCCTCATTACAGCCTGATCCCTTGGAGACCTCGGTAGCAGAATGTCCTTCCCTGGTGATGTTATATTAGCTTAATAGCATTTTTCCACTCCATTTGAGAGGGGAATTTACAATGATCTTCGATTAGGACTGCCTTAGGAATGCCTCCCATTAGCACCATGAGTCTGCCTGCTCGGGACAGCCACGGGGGCTCACCCTGCCCTGCTCTGGGTTCCAGGGCTGCAGGTGTCTCCTGGCTTCTGGTCACTCATCACTCCACTGTGCAAAACCTTCCAACTCCCTGTCCCCCATTTATCCCCCACTAAAGAGCTTGGAGATGGAGGAATAGCTATTCCCATGACTCCTTTTGCCTGTGTATCTCATAGAATCATGGAATNCATCCTTCTGATGTTGTGGGCACCAGAGCTGGGCACAGAGTGGAGCAGAGGTGCAGAATTCCCTCGCTCGACCTGCTGGCCATGCTGCTGCTGCTGCTACACCCCAGGACACAGCTGGGCACCAAGGAGCAGATCCAGCAATCCCTCTCACAGTTCATTCTTGCAGACCCTCGGGCAGCCTCCCGTGGGGGCAGGCAGAGCCCTCCTTGTTGGCAGCCCCAGCCCCAGNCCTCACAGGGAAGGATTGCTTCCCAATACCCCATCTAACCCTGCCCTCTGACACTGGGAAGCCATTGCCCCTGTCCTGTCACTCCATTCCTTGTCCCAAGTCCCTCTCCAGCTTTCCTGAGCCCCTTTAGGCACTGCAAGGGGCTCTCAGATCTCCCCAGAGTTTTCTCTTCTCCAGGTGAACTTCCCAGCCCTCCCAGCCTGGCTCCAGGGCAGAGGGGCTCCAGCCCTTGGAGCATCTCTGTGGCCTCCTCTGGACTCACTCCAGCAGCCCCACATCCTTCTGATGTTGTGGGCACCAGAGCTGGGCACAGAGTGGAGCAGAGGTGCAGAATTCCCTCGCTCGACCTGCTGGCCATGCTGCTGCTGCTGCTACACCCCAGGACACAGCTGGGCACCAAGGAGCAGATCCAGCAATCCCTCTCACAGTTCATTCTTGCAGACCCTCGGGCAGCCTCCCGTGGGGGCAGGCAGAGCCCTCCTTGTTGGCAGCCCCAGCCCCAGCAGCCCCTGTCCTCTGGAGCACCGTGGGCTGCACAGCCCTGACCCCCTCCTCACCCAGAGCTGCCACTGCTCTTCCCTCGCCTCTGCCACAGACGGTTCTGGGATCACTTACCAATTAGTGTGGCCTGCTCATTAAAGCTCATTATCTGCCAGTGTGAACTTGGATGGGATTGTGCAGGCTTGGCAGGGGATCAAAATCATCCTTTTTTCCAATTGCCTCCCGCTCAGCCCCCACGCTCCGGGAACAGCCCCACGGCTGCACCAGAAGGTTGGGGATGAGGTGTTGCCTTTTAGAAGGGGAAAAAAAGTGCCCAGCAAATTAATCCAACTCCTCCTCACAGCAGAGACCAGTCACTGCTCTGCACTGATGCTGTGATGGAGCACACCTGGGTCTCTGTCTTCCATGGCTTTTCAGGAATTTGGGGAAGTGCAGGGGTTAAATGGCAGGACTTTTTGTCCACTGTGGGTTAGTGAGCTCAGCCCGGCTCCAGGATGCAGAGCTGGCAGCAGTGGGAAATATCAGCTGCCAACCACAAAAATTGGGTTTCTTCTCCGTGTGGTACATTGTCAGAAAAGGCTGGTCTCAGAAGTTCCTTGGCTATTTTCTGCTTTTAATTGCAAGGATAGATGGGAAAACACAAAACTCTGACAAAACGAGTCTTCTCCCACCACCTCTGTGGGTGTCTGAGTTAAACAGGTGCCATAAAACCCAACAGATTACACGGCTGGGATGGAAACATCTCCACCCATGGAAGGAGACTTTGCTGTGCAGGGATTCCAGGTTCTGCCTGGAGCTGGAGGGCAAAGCCCTGTGGCCCCATCCTGCCCTGCTGCCCCCCAAGCCATCGGTCTGGGACTGGCTCTGCTGTCACCACACACATCCCAGCCTCTGCCTGACCCTGGGACTCTGTGCCTGGGGAGTGACAAAGACCCTTGGGCATGGATGGGGACATTGCTTTGCAGCCACAAAGGCCAGTCCTGAGCATCCTGCAGCTGCAAGGCAAACAAGCCAAAGTCTTTCCATGCTGGGAAAATCAATCCCAAATGCAGCCTGGTTTCATAAGAACCAGGAGTATGGGAGTGGGAGCCATGTCTTTCCCAGTGCCTCCTTCCCCTCTTTCCCAAAGCTGCCCTTCCCCTGGGACACACCAGGTCTGGCTTTCATTAGCGAATGAGCCTGTTTTGGTGAATGGCTCTTGTCAATATTGATTAAATTCCATCTTCCCATGTGCAGACAAATCCTCTCGCAGTCCCTTCAGTGCTACCATCCTAAAATAACTCAGTAACAAGACACGGTTTAACCCTTCCTTCCTCCTCCAAAAAAACCCACCAAGGTGAAATCACTCACTAACTGCTCCTTTGTTCATCTCCCACACGGAACCACCCAGTAACAAGGCAAAAATCCACCAGCCAGTGGAAAGCAGCTGGTCTAAGTTCAAGCCAAAGAGCCTCAGCTTGTGTGAGCCAGGGCTTTAGCACAGGCCAAGCTGGGAAGGCTGCGCCTACATCATTAACAAAATCCTCAGCAAATGCTCCCTGTGGCATCCAACCAGCTCTCCAGGGCTGCAAATTGTGCCCAGGAGCATATTCCTCCCCAGCCCCTCCTTGCCAGGGTGCCTTTCACCGCAGACATCCCTGTGCCTGCATCCCACGCTGCCCTGGATTAACCGCCTCTTTTATTGCTGCCAATTACTGGCAGCAAAGCTGCCGCGGGGATGAAGGATGTGAGATGGGTTACACCTTCCCAGCCCTAATGACGTGAGGATTTGCAGGCTGGAAGAGCAGCCTCGGCTCCCCACAGAGCCGGGGATCAGCACACAGCCCCCCACCCTGCCTCCCTGCATGTCCTTTGCACCCCACTGCTGGATGCTGCACAAGGTATCGTGGGAACAGCTGTATCCCTGAGCTCTGGCGTGGAGCAGGGGGTGGGAAGGGGCATGGAGCAGGGGATGGGAAGCTGCAGGGATCAGAGGATGGGAAGGTGAAGCCCATCCTTGGTGACCCAGAGAGCTTCCCGTGTGGGTGGGAGCGGAGGCAGCACCAGGCTGCGGGCAGCAGACCACACTCGACTGCTGCTGAATGCTCTGAGGCTTCACACTGCGAGAAGAATGAGCAGATAATAGGATTTTCCATCTCTTCAAAGGGCGCTCGAGCCAGACCCCAGTGCTGTGAGACGCCCTGGGAAGAGCTGCCGGGAAGATCCCACACCTCCCAGCCGGCGCCACAGCCACAGGGATGCTCCCAGCTGCAGAGCAGCCAGCAGCACGCAGATGGGGACTGGGGAGCTGGGTTCTGGGAGGGCAGGAGGCTGGAAGGCACCACAGGGATTATCACAGTGATACGAGTCAAAGGGAGGCAAGAGGAGGTGAAACTGTGGTGATGCCACAATGGGAGTTGGGGAAGGCTCATCTGCACTGATGTTTTTCATGGAATCATAGAATGGTTTGGGTTGGAAGGGACCCTCAAGACCATCTCATTCCATCCCACTGCCATGGGCAGGGACACCTTTCACTAGACCAGGTTGTTCCAAGCCTCATCCAATCTGGCCTTGGACACTCCCAGGGATGGGGCAGCCACAGCTTCTCTGGGCAACCTGTGCCAGGGCCTGCCCACCCTCACAGGGGAGAGTTTCCTCCTAATACCCAATCCAAACCTCATCTCTTTCAGTTTAAAGCCAGGAACAGCTGCTCTGCTGCAGAAGCAAGAGAGAAAGCAGACAGTGGGCTTTCCACTTTGTGTTTCCAGCAGCCAGGGCACGCTCACATCCCCATGCCAGAGGCATGGCACACTCACACCTCTCTGCTGCACACACTGGCACCAGCCCAGGGCAGAGCAGCTGCCCCCGGCCAGCCCGAGGTCCCGAGGTCCCCGACCGCTGCGCAGGGACAGCCAAGGGACCATCTGGAGGCTCATTTGAAGAGCTCCCACGTCCCCACATCCCCGCTCCATTTCTCCTCGGATGGCTTATCAGCAGTGACTTTCCCGACAGCAATCGATAGAAAACATTTTATCACCTTCCCAGGCGGCAGGATCCGTGGAGTGGGTCTGATTTCTGTTTCTATGGTGACATCTTCCGGGCTTGTGAAAGATTTTGCCTTTCTTGGTTGTTGTTGGGTGGTGGAGATGGGGGGGGGGGGGGTTGAGGGGGGCCGGGGCTATATTTTTTGTTGTTGTAGGTATTGCTTTTTTTATTTTTTTCCCATTTTTAATACCATTTTCAGCGTACCAAGGAAGCCACCAGCCAGCCAAACACGATGCCCGCAGCGTACCCGCAGCACTGCTGCTCGCTGGGAGGGGCCCCAGGGCAGCTTTCATCCCCAAAATGCCTCTGAAACCTATTGAGGCTCAAACTGGTGCTGTTTCCCTCCTCCCTTCACCCCCGTCCCCCTTCCCACCCCTCTGGGCTTCTCCTGCCAGGTCTGGAAAAAGCCACTTGGCCACACAGCAGGGATGGCCTCAAGCACAAGTGACTGCTCGGGGCGTTTTGTAGTGCAGTTGATTTTGCTCCTCAGCTCTGCTCCCTCCTCCTTCCTCTTCCTTTTCATCTCCCTCCACCTGCTTTGGGAGAAGAGGAAAGGGTTTATCACACAGCTCCCCACTGCCAGCCCCTGCCCTGCCAGCTGCAGTAACCCTGGGACCCAACCAGAGGGGCAAGGAGGGACAGCAGGGGGTCACTTCTTGTTTCTGGGACATGATCACTTGTCACCTCCTGCACGCCAATGGCTCAGTGCTTCTGCTGAGTTATCAGCACCTGAGGATCTCACTGACTGCCTAATTAATGTCTGCACAGTTCCCTCTCATTAGGGCTCCCTTTACCCCATGAAACCCATCACTCCTGACACCTTCCCCTGCCAAACCAGTCTGTATGCTCCAGCTGGGAGCCATCCTCCTGGAAACACCCTCCTCTGGGAGCTGGAGGGAGTGAGGGAGGGGTGGCTGGAGGGATGGATAGATGGAGGAAGGGAGGAAAGGATGGATAAACTGGAGAGGTACTTTGGACAAGGGCCTGGAGTGACAGGACAAGGGGGAATGGCTTCCAGTTGACAGAGGGCAGGGTTAGATGGTTATTAAGAAGAAATTCTTCCTTGTGAGGGTAGTGAGGTCCTGGCACAGGTGTCCTGAGAAGCTTTGGCTGCCCCATCGAGTTGCCCTGTGCTGATGAATTTACCAAAGTTGTCCCCAGCTCCTTGGCCCTCATATCTCGGGGTCCCAAAGGGAAGCCACTCTTCTCCACCCCCAAGTCCCCAAGAGGGCTGAACCCTTGTCCTTGCTGCCAAGGGAACAGCTGCCCAGCTGAGGTGGGCACCAGGCTCCAACCTCCTGAAATCCTGGAGAGCTTGAGCAACACAAGGAAGCCAAGAGCCCCCTGCACATCCTGAGATGTGCCATGAGAACTGGTGCAAGGGCAAGGACTGGTGCTGAGCAGCTGGGAGGGACAAGATGCTTCCAACAGCATCAGTGCAGGTTGCCAGAGGTGGCTTTGAAAGGCGCCACCAGCTTGGCAACACTCTGCCTGCACCTTTCCCGTAATGATAAAGCCACACCGCTCAATTTAATTAATATTTCTCAGTGGCAGTCTTCACCTACTAAAATAAGTAAATAAAATAAAGCAGAGGTTTCTTCTTTTTTTTCCTTATAATAGGAAACTCCAAAGCTCATAAAGTTGGAACCGTGTCCTGGCATTAAGTGACAGCGGGGGTTGCTCCCTGCATCGGGCACAGACCCAAAGCACTTAAAAGCAAGGGCAGGAATGGGTAATGCGGGTCTGCCATCCCCTTACCCAGACAGGAGAAATGCAGTGCCCATGACACAGATCAGCACCCCTGCATATTTCATCTCAATGAAATGCCCTTATCTTTGACCCAAAATAAAAATTATTCCTTGCTCAGCGCTCTCAAAATACAAAATTATCTACGCGTGCACTAATGCCACGTATCAATCAACTTCAAATGCAAATTCCCCCAGCGTTTAGCCCTAATTTTACCATAAAAGGATGGGTCCACGCCAAGCACCTCGCTCAACATTATTCTAGGGAACAACAGCCACCATCAGCAAATCTCCTGGTCATTGACAAATACTTGGATCCTCAGCTTTTCTTAATGGAAACAATCTGGCCGGTCCCTGAGAAAGGGTGAAGCACAGAAGGAGAGCAGGACGTTCTCTTCTCTCCCCTGTTTTACAGCCTCCCTCCTAAAAACCCTCTCCAGATCTGGAAGCTGGTGTGGGGCTGGGTGCTGGGGGAAGGAGAGCAGGGTGTGAGCAGCCAGACAAACCCCTCAGGGCTCCCCATCCAAGGGCAACAGGAGCACCAGCACCATCAGCCACACTGGGGAGAGCCCGTGCCCTGTCCCTGCTGACAGAAATGCTGCTCAAAGGGAAGCCCGTTTGCCAGGATGTGCGCTGGGTAATTAGGGATTTGCAAGGCTGGGCACACTCTGCGAGTCTTTTTCTTCCTTTTCACAGAAATGAGGGAGCGTTGGTGGGAAAAGGCGCTGTGCAAGCGACAGGAAAACACTAGGGAGCACTTGAAGGAATGTCAAAGTGCGGATCAAACCCAGCCCACATTAAATGTCTTTCCAGGTTACTGCGAGGCTGGTGGGGTGTGGATGAACAGACAGACAGCAGAGCTGCTGCTGGGCCATGACAAATACCAGTAAGAGCTCTGGAAAGGCTAAAAGTCCTTGGCCATGTGCCATGCTCCAACTGCAAGGAGCAGGAGAGCCCTCTTGAGTGGGTTGTCCCAACACCACCATCAGTGATGCCCCCACCAGACACAGGGTTTAATGAATTCCCACCCTGATCCACTTCATCAGACCCTGGGTCCCCCTCACAGCCCCAGCTCAGTCCCCAGCAGTGCTGGGAGGGCGGCAGGCAGTGGGTCCATCCAAATTTCCGCCCCGCATCCTCAAGGAACAATGGCCCGTGTGTCCCTCGGAGGCCCCTCCTGCCACAGCCGCCCTCCGAACACTCTCCCTCTTGTTCGCCTTGGCCGGGAAGCGGAGGAGCAGCAGGTATTTCCTGCCCTGGGCTGCCATCCCTGCCTGGCTGGCCCCACAGGGGACACGCTGCTCCAGCTCCAGCCCCTGGGACCCCCAAGGGACGTGCCACCCGTCGGGGACAAAGCAGGGACCCGCAGCAGTCGCTGTCCTTCAGCAGGCAGGTGGCCCTGCTCCAAAGGGACACCAGCAGCTCCACGCACACCCCCGCTGTGCACATCCTGCTGGAAAAGATTTCCCTTCTGCTGTTCCAAGTCCCAGCTAAAATGAGGCTCAAAAACGTGCAAAACGCTGGTTTTGCCTCGTTTCCTTTGTGCGTTTCAGTGTGTTCTGCAAACAGGGCACTTCCTCAGAGCTCTGCTTTGGCTCTCACGTTCGGGAATAAGAGAGAGGCTTTTATTTTAATGGGAAAACAGGATTATAAATTAGCAGTCAAGCTGCGAGAGCACAGAATCTTCCTCTTCAAATATCTGCACGCGTCGCGGTGGCCAAAGCTGGGTGTCAGGATGCAGGGGTCCTGGGTGCCACCCCTCTTGGTGCAGAGCAGGTGCTGGTGGCTGGTGGCACGTGTGAGATGCACACGGGTAACCAGCTGCAACCTCCCAACAGCGAGGGCTTGCACTAGATACCTGATGGAGAGGAAAATCCCAGGCAAGCATCAGGCAGCGCTGCTCGCTGCAGCCAATTTTCCTCACTTAATACGTTTCCTGCACTCATCCCCCTCCCTGACCTCGGCTCCTCCTTGGAGCACGTTCAGCCCCAGACACACCGCTGAGCACAGCCAAGGCCAGCGGGACTGCTGCCATCTCATCCCACCCTCGGCTCCGAGGCCAGGGCTCCTGCCACGCCGCCTCACACCACAGCTATCCCCCGGGGCAGGGTAAGTGGGCAGCCCCAAAAACACATCCTGGGGTGATGATGGTGGTCCGTGCACCCACAGAAGGCTCCGAGAGTGGGGGGTGGAGAGGCCACCTCCATCCTCTGTGAAGGGTGTGTGATCCAGACTTGGCGGCCAAAACAGATCCAGATGAGTATCTAAATCCGGCTCCAAATGCAAGTACAGAAGTGGATCCAAATTCAGCTCCAAATGCAAATCCAGATGTGGATCGGAGTCCAGATCCAAATCCTGACCTAAATCCAGACCCACACCTAAGTGCAGACCCACACGTGGTCCAGCCCTGATCCAAACATTGATCCAAGCCCAGAGACAGCCCCAGCTCCAAACCTGGACCTGAGCCCTGACCCAGGGTCTGGAGCGTGTCCACAGGGACTTATCCTGCCACACCCGGTGGATGCTGCCCAGCGGGCTGCCCTGCACCCAGCACCGGTGCCACCCTCCAGTTCCCGGTCCCCAGTGCCCAGGGGGGTTCCCTGTACCCAGCACTGGTGTCACCCCCCCATGCCCGGTCCCTGGCACCCACTGCCCGGTGTGCAGTATCCAAGTGCCCGGTGTGCAGTATCCTAGTGCCCGGTGTGCCATGCCCAGTGCCATGTCCTGATGCCCAGTGTGCCCATCCTCTGCCCCAGTGCCCCCACTGTCCGGTGTGCCATGGCCAGCCCTCATCCCGGTGCCCGGTGTACTTTGCCCCGGTTCCCCGTGTGCCATGCCCAGCTGCCACCCTGGTGTCCCCGCTATCCCGATGTGCCCGGTGCCGTGCCCGGTGTCCCCGGTGTGCCATGTCCCGGTGTGCCATGTCCCGGTGTC
>WBMV01006984.1:775858-834277 GCA_013396655.1 Campylorhamphus procurvoides
CCCGGGCCCTTCTGCTGCAGCTGTGAGATTCCATTTAAATTCCAGTGTGTGTGTGTGTGGGTGTGTGTGTGTGTGTGTGTGTGTGTGTGTGTGTGTTGTGTATCCATCCTCATTCCCACCCCCCGGAAATGCGCAGCTGGAGCAGCACCCTGAGCTGGTGGTGGGATTCCACTGGGGATGCTGAGCTGCCGTGGGGTCCCATCCCGAGGGGTCTCAGCCGCTGGAAGTGTCGGGCTGACGTCGCAGACCTGCTGGGGGTTCTCACTGACGTCAGGGCGGGATGCTGCTGGGGTGCTTGTTTGTCCCCCACTGCCTTTGATGGAGCGTGATGCTGTCCCTTAGATGTGAGCAGATTTTGGCTTTGGTGAAAGCTCTTGTGGCCACTGGTCCCTGCCAGCTCTGCCCTTGGCTGCGAGTGGTGCCCGGGTTGGCTGCCCTCAGGTGACCTCCCAAANGTGAGATGGAGAAAAGGACATATTCCCCCCGAGTGCTCTTCCCTCCCCGTTCCCTGCGGGATGGAGGTGTGCCTGGAGGCATGGTGAGAGTGATGATGCTGGGGGGTTCAGTGGGGATCTGGGGGCACCCGTATCCTGAGCAGCAGCTCTGCAGCCCGGGGCTGGGAGCTGTGTGAAGTTCAAGGCAGGAAGTGAGAAATAAAAAAAAAACATAAAAAAAAAAATAAATACCATAACCGGTAGAAACAGCCGAGGAGATTTAGGGAAGCAGCACGGCTGTGCTGTGGAGCCCAGAAAAAGTGTGCATCCTTGTCTGATGAGGAGCTGCCCGTGCCAGGGACCGCAGACCCACCTCTCCTCTCCCGGCTCTGTCTCCTCTGCAAGCCCCAGGGAACAATTGCATACAGAGTGCTTCGTTTCAGAGCCGCCACAGTCATTTCAGAGACCTTTTAGGCAGGAAAAGTGCTCTGTAGCGTGTAATTTGAAGGCTCTGCTCTGAACCTTCACTGTCGCTCTGCTAAATGATCCTCTGCTCTTCCAAACCTTTGCTGCCTGGAAACCAGCAGCAGTGACCTGGTTCCTGGCCTCGCTCGGTCCCAGGTCTCCCTTCCAGCTCTGTGCTAAGGTGAGGGGAGTTGCAGGTTGCAAGGAGCAGCCCCGGGTGGTTCTCTGTCTTGCGTGGGGCCTCTCAGATGTCAGAGTCCTGGGAGGTTTCAGCCAGTCTTAATCATCTCTCGCCTCTGCCTGAGCTGCAGAGGTTGTCACAGCTCACTAAGGATTTTCCAGCCCGGAGGGTCAAACCTTGTGAGGGCTCTGCAGAAAAATCTAGGGACTCCAACCGATTTCCCCCCCAAAATGGGGCAGCTGCAAAATTCCTTTTTGTAGCATCCCTCAGGCTTGACAGCTCATGGCAGGGAGAGGAAATGGCACAACTTTTGTTTAACTGATGGAGCTGCTTGCCGGTAGCACCAGAACTGAGCCCGGAGGTGCTGGACCATCAGTCAGCCAGGGAGCATGATATTGCTGGGGGTTTCCTCATCTTTCCTCCCCTGCCCGTCCTTGTTAGCTGCCCTAAAACTTCTGTGAAGTGCAGGCACACCTGCAGAAGCAGAATGAGCTGTGGGTTTCCTCTCGCCCTGGGCGCTGCCTCCCCTGCCAGATGCAGGCAGGGCATGCAGGTAGCTTGGCAGTGGAGTGAAGCAAAAAGGAAAGGATGGGGAGAAAGAGAAGCGTTTGGATATGAAGGTTTTGGCTGTCACTCCTCGGCCGGGTCCAGTCCCGTGCTGGGCTGGCACCCTGCGTGTCTCCTCTTGCAGCTTTGCTCTGCTTTGGATTTGCTCCTGGTTCCTGCTGAGACAGGAGAGCCCCAGTGATGGTGGGTTTATGCACGTCACCAAATCAGACACACGGCCAGGGCAGGGGGAACTGTCTTGAGTCCATCCTAGCAGGCTGGATCAACCCTGCCAGGTGTGTAGCTGCTCTTAAATCCAGTTGGTGCTGGGGACCCCACCCTGTCCCCAGGCGATTGCTGCCACTCACTAATGACAAGGCTTCCACTTGGCTCCCACTTCCATCCTATCCCCCACAGCAGGGCACGAGGCAGAGGAAAGGCATTTCCCTTTCCCTTCTCGGAGGGATGCTCTGCAGTTCCATCCCTTCCAGAGAGCTGGCAGGATGCATCCCAGCTGGGGTGGAATGGGCACATAGATCTGTGTATCGTCCTGCCACCATCCTGTCCCATTGCCTGCTCAGAAACGTGCTCAAAATCCACCTGCTCAGCATCGCTTGGATTTGGGATTTTCCCTAGGAGGGCTGGTACAGCTGCTTGAGGACACCAGCAGCAAAGCTTTCACCTGGAGCAGAGGAGGAGCAGGAGGAGGAGGGAGGCAGGTGCAGGTGCTGGAGATTCAGCATCACATCCACGCACATCAAGCCATCTCCAAGCTTGTGGTCACCACCTGTACCCACCAGCACCAGCCTAGATAAAACTGCACGTTCCAGCAAGCTGAGGGCCATCACCAGCTCTGCAAGGTGGAGAGTGGCTTCCTGGGGCTGGTGGTCACCCCCTGTCCTCAGCAGGAGGGTGGGATTGCTGAGGGAATGCCGCCTTGCCACGGGAAGGTGACAGCTTGGATTTTGCTTCGGTTGCACGGCCTAGTTTTGAGAGCTGGAATATGCTCAAAGCTGGGCTTTCTGAGTTGCTTTTTTTGGTTTTGTTTTGTTTCAAATGACAGCATTTCCCCTTTAAATTTACATCTCTAGCTGGGGAACACAGAGCCTGGTGAGAGAGGGAGTGTGAGACTTTTATAAAAAGAACGAGTCGGGTTTTATTATCCCTTTGAGACGAGCAGGGAAAATCTATACTGAAGGCATGAAATAGCAATAAAAATGGACTTTTTGCCAAAGCAAAATTAATTGAGTGAATCTCAGTCCTCAAGCCTGAGCTCTGAGAGGCTTATGAGTTGGATATGAACCACGCTGCCCCCTTCCAGGCTCTCATCCCCCAAGGAGGGGAGGCAAATCCTCCCTCCGGTCTTCGGTGTGTGATGTGATCAGTGCATTGGTAGCAGAGGACTCATTCTTGGGATACAGCAAGGCTGAGGTTGTGTCCAGCCCTGATGATCCCTGAAGCAAGGACCTTCTCCAGGTCCATTGGCTGGGGGATGCTGATGATCATTGTTCCAGCATTTCCATCACTCTGAATCTTGGAATCCCATCTGGACCGCGGATTTGGGGGAGTTCATCAAGAGAAAGGAGGAAGACTGGACACAGGCTGCTTGAACCCACTCTAGAAGCCAGGAGAGGATCCTGCTGTCTTACCCTGGCCTGGGCTTGCTTTTATTGACTGTTTTCCTCCCTTGTCTCTGCATCCTGTTCCTGCCATGCTCTGGGATTTGGCTCTCCAAGGTGCTTTCTGGGCAAATCCTTCGCAGAAAGGAAGCTCCCCTCCTGGGGTTTGCTCTTCTGGATGTCCTGTACGGTGGCACCAGCTCTGCTCTGCCAGTTTTGGGCGGGAGGATGGCAGGAGGAGCCGCTGGACAGAGCAGCAGAGGAAAGACAGATTCTTTTCAGCAGATGGTGCAAAGAGGATGAAGCTGTGTAAACCTCCTGAGTCCACTGGAGAGACAGAGATTAAATAGTGAGAGGGCTGAGAGGCAGCTCCAGGCGGGAGAAGGAAGGAGAAAAAAGGAAAATGGGGGTGGAAATAGGATTGGAGAGTGGAACTGGGGAGAGAAACTGTTGGTTTGAACAGGCATTCCTCTCCCACTTGATGTCTCCCCTCCAATTCGGAGGGCCTAGATTCAGTGCCATAAAAATATAGCCCTTTTCAATCCCTTATCTTGCAGGAGCAGAAACAATTGGCCTGCAAAGAAGGAGAAAACAATCTGTTTGACTGACAAACAAAACCACATTTCTGCACAAAAGGAGGAGGAGGAAGAGGCAGCTGTCTGGCTGCTGCTTCGGCTTTTTTCCTTTCCCCTCCCTCTCCTGTCCCCTCACTGACAGTGTTGGAGCGGAGCCGCTACCCTTGCCAGCAAAACACCCGCCGTTCTGACTGGCTGGGTTCAATGTCAGGCTCCTGCAGCAAATGTCATTGTCCTCCCTGCTGCCACCAGCCACGGTGCAGATGCACCAGCCCTGCCATGATGCCCTGCTGGGGGTGGTGCAGGGAAAGGTGGTACCCTGAGCATCCCTGGGGCAGAGCCCTGCTGTTGGGGGAGGTGTTCACTGGGTACCAGAGACACAACGTGATGCTCAGGAGAGAGGGACCAAGTCCAACAGCTCATGGCAGCTGAGCTGGGGACAGGGATCACAGAATATCCCTCACTGGGGGACCTTAGGGAAGTTCAGCCAGGTTGTGGGGGATGCTGATGTTGTAGCAGGTGGGCAGCATCCATGGAGCACCCAAGTGCTGCAGCTGGAGGTGCTGCTGGAGCCTTGTCTGTCTCCAGCTCTGTGCCTCAGTTTCCCTGTCTGCAGGGTCAGCAAGATAACACACAGGTGGTGTGAGAGAGCTGGGGCACAGAAGTGCCCTGCACCCCTAAAGTTGTCATCCCACCGAGTAGTTATCCCTAAAAATTAATTACAGAAACCACCGTACTAGCCAAATTGGTGCTGGGGGGAATGCCTGGGAGAGGAAGGAGCAGAGCCCGTGGGATCTCAGCAGTTCTCCACCTCTCTGGAACAAACTCCTCACTTGGAGGCTTTTTTGAAAGAGAAACTGATTTTCCCCATGCGATTCCCTGACCAGGAGCAGCAGCAGCAGTTTCCTGCCTGGAACAGCTTTCCGAAGGGACTCTGCTCTATGGGGACACGTGAAGCAAACACCCACGCTCTGGAAACAGCTGAGTGCAATACCCAGTGCCTGAACCTGGAAAAGCAGAAGCTGGAGCAAAACAATCTCTGCAGGGGCTGGTAGTGCACACAGAGGGAATCGAAGTAAATAAAGGGGCACAGGAAGCAAATCCTGAAGCCCCCAGGACACTCTTTTGATGCAGTTGCTGGTGACCTACTAGAATCCACTGGAAAGATGATCCTGCAGTGGTGGGTGGTTCACGTTTGCCTTTTTTATTTTTTAAGGAGCTGTTTCACTTTGCAGCCAAGTAGCAAAATAACATGTACGAAATCAGAGATTCCAGGTGAGTTAATAACAAATAATGAGTCTCTCAGTTCCTGAGTGGTTCTCTTGTTGCCGCAGTCCAGGCGTGTAACAGCCAGGCTTTCCTGAGCATCCTCAGCCAGGCTTGTTGAAATGCTGGTATGGATTGATAAAAACATCCTGAGTTCAAGGGAATTCAAGAGATCCAGCCTCTCCTTTCTTAGATTGCCATAACAGAAGCTTTGGGGAATATTTGACCTGAAACACTGGAAGAATTTGATTTATTTTTAATTCCTGCACCTAAAATGCAGAATTTTCTGCACTTTTCTTTCCTCTTTCATTTCAAAGGAAGATGAGAGGAACTATCCCTGCACGTGTCAAACTGCAGGCAAGAGAAGATACAAAAGATGACTGGACTACTTTTACAACTTTGGCACTTGACTTTCCTCCCCAGAAGGGGAAGATGCACTGTCAGCCTGTCTTGTGATCAGGCTGTATCCTTTTGTTACCCTGATAAATGTCAGCTGACCAGGCTGGGATGTAAAAAGCTCCATCTCTACCAGATCGTTGCTGCTGTGCTTCACACACAGTATTTGGGCAGGAAAGGGCCCAGCATCTCCCCATGTGAGTGATGCTTGCAGACTTTGCCTGGCCACCCAAGGTCTCCATCTCCTCTATGCCCTGCCAGGTCAGCACCCTCTCTCCTTTCCCTACTCCTGCCCCCCAAATTCTCCCTGACTTCTCCCTTCAGCTCCTTCCTCCCAGCTGAACTATGAGGACAGAGGTGAGGGTTTGGCCTCTGTGCTCAGTGCTGGTAGGTGCAATGCAAAGCTCATGCTGTGATAAAGGAAATCTAACAAAGATGTGGAGTTTGGCTCCTGGGCAAGAAAGAGCTTTCAGGTTTTAACAGATTCCTGCTTTTCTGGTACAGCACGCTCCAAGCACGGCCATGGGAGCAGCTCTCAGGGGGAAGCCAGAGTTTCACATAGCCCAGGGCTTGAGGAGATGTGACCAAGGCAGAGTGGGCTGTGTTGGAGCCCTGTCCCTCAGTTTCAGACCCATGAGGTGTCAGATGCTCACAGTCCTTGGCTGTTGGGACAGGGTTTCCCATGGCAGAGCCAGCATTTGGTGAAGCAGCACCCACCTGTGTTTTATCCAGACCTATGTGGAACCTCTCCTTTCCCATGGCACCTCCCACCCCTTCCACCATCCACAGTCCAGAAGCTCATCCTTGATGTTACTCTGCGCTTGTGTCCCTTGGGATTTGGCCAGCGTGTGTCAGAGCTACGCGCCTCTTCCTCTCCAGCTGCTCCGCTCTGGGCTGCGTCACCCGGAGCATCCCTTCCTCCTGCCAGGGCTGCCTTTGTACATCCTGTTTCCCGAGTTGCTTTGCCCTGATTTATACTAGGTCACGGGCATGTGGGTCCCTCACTTGGCCATGGCAGGACAGCCTCTTCGATTAGGTGTATCTCCAAGCATGACTTCCATCTGTCCGTCAGTCGCTATAGCCAATTCCTGCAGCATTTACAGCCACGCAGGGGCCTCGGTCCTATGGAATAGCCACTGATGGTGGCAGGGCTGTGCTAAATGAGCTGTTCCACACGTTTCACCTCTTTCCCACTCACAAATTGTTGGCGATTTTTTTTTGTAGTTGCATTAAGTATTCTGAGTGGCTGCGATTTCCCCCATCGTATTCATTATTCAAAATTGTTCTCCAGATAATTTCTGCAAATAATTCGCAGTCTTTGCTCTTTTGTGAATACTCGGTCTCAGGAATGAGAGTCGTTTTAATTGGGATCTCACATCACATGATGGGGTTTGGCTTTCCGATTGGGCAGGCTTAATTTTTAGACTTGAGGTTTGGAGAGGGAAACTGTTGCAATTAAGAATCTGAAATGCACTTTCTTCCAATATCTTTAGTTGACGCTTAACATTAACAGTCTGTCTTGCTTTTTATTTTTTTTTCCCCTTCCTGGCCAAAAATCCCTGTCGGTAACTTGTTGGCAAGAAACACTTGGAGAATATAAACAAAAAGGTGGCACCAAAACAGCTAAATTTAACATATCTGAAAACTGGAGTGATGATTCACAGTGGTTTGTTGTGTATTATTCACCTCGCTCTGGTAAAAATAATGATGAAAATGATTTAGAAACTTAAAAAGTCACACAGCAAGGGGACATTTATAGCACTCAGTTTCATAAAATCTTCCATCAACGGTTCTCTGTGTGCCTGAGAAACATCCTGTGGGCTGGCTGGGGTGTTGTACCCTGGCCCTTGATGGTCCAGCCCCAGGTTGGGGCTGCAGCTGGCTCGGTGGAGGGAAGGGAGGTTCAACCAGCCTGGCACCTCACCCTGCCTTGATCCGCACCCTCAGCAGGAAAGACTCCAGTTGCCTCGTGCAGAGCTCGACTCCAGGCAGAGGGTGACCGTAAGTGACTTGCCCAAGGTCACACTTCAGCTCCCTGGTTCAGCTGGAAATAGCTCCAAGGTCTCCTGATCCCCCCGGCAGCCCCCTCGCTGCCAGGCGAGACGGAAAGGTGCAGAGTTCACGTGTCTTCTGGAACCGACAGCCTGGCTCCTGCCACCTCACCTAAAACCTTGGCTCTGCTTTCTGCCCTCCACCCTCAGACTGAGTCAATACAGCCCCTTCTCACCCCCTTCTTGATAGCAGGGGCTCTCGTGGCATATTTATGGCTCCGAAGTGGAGCGTTGTGCCGGCGTTCCCGTCCATGCAGCACCCGCACAGCCCGGGCTCTTCCTTCCACCAGCTGCTGCTGCCGATTCCCCTTAAAAATAAAACCCCTCTAAAGGTACAGCAGGGACACCTTAAATGCAGAGCTGTGGCGTGCAGTTAATCATATCCTCTTAACGGGTTTATTCGCTCATTAAATATTTAAGACTCGTTTCTCTTTATCAATAGTGTGGAGGCGTGCAGGCCCCGGTGCAAAGATTTATGCACACAATAGGATCGGTGCATTTAGATTTGTTTGAAGGGATCTGAGAGCCATTTAAAACTCGACCGAGGGGGACGGTTTCTGCTGCCGCTGTTTTCCTCTGGTGAGGTTTCAGCCTCTTGGCTGTGGTTGGGAGGTGGCAGGAGGGGAGGTCAGCGGGGTGTGGGATGGCAGCTGGTTCTGGTACCCCTCTAGTTGCTTTTGGAAGGCTCTGGTACCACTCTAGTTGCTTTTGAAATAGCTCTGCCCTGTTTTTGAGGGGTGCTGAGGTCTTGGAGGGGATGTGCCTGGCTTGAGTGTTGAGTAGTGATGGGGATGGTCCGTGTGTGGAGGCAGTACCTGGTGCTGGGAGCTTGTTTGTGGAAGTGGTGTTTTGATCCCTGCTTCCCATTGCTGTCTGTGGGAAGAGCTTTGCCGTGGTGCCTCAGATGTGAATTCCAGCTCGTCTGGCGCCATTCGGGAGCTGTCATGCAGGTGCAACATCTGTTGTTCTTCTGTTATTACCTGGGCTCTGCTCTTCATGCAGGTGTAAGAGCAGTGGTGGCCTTTTCGGTTCATAGGATGGGGAGGTATGAAACCCACACCGTCATCCTGCCTCATCCTCCCCATCATCTTATCCCCCTGCCCACCTCAACTCACCAGCCCAGACCCCCATCCTAAACATCTTCATCCAGTACCCACCATGTCCCACCTGCCCCATGCCTGGTCCCCAGTCCCTACATGGGGCTCTGTGGCTTTCCAGCTGCTGCCAGATGTGGCTCACCCTGGGTGTGTAGAGTGATTCCTCCTGCCTGTGTGTACTGATGTGTGTGTGCCTGTTCCCCGAGCTCCGGGGTCTGTGGGTTGTGGTGTGGGGTGTGAGACAGCACCAGGGGTCTGACTGTGTGTCCGATGCAGCTGCACACTGTGCCCTGTACCCATCCTGCCATGGAGCACGCTGCTGGGGCTTGCAGGGACAGCAGGTCCTGGCATGCAGGACTCTATCTCCATCTCAGCAGCCTCTGCTTGGGTTGGGAGGGAACATCTCCTGCCAAGACCTGTCCTCCCCAGGCTGCAGCTTGGAGTAGGAGATGGCAGCAGCTGACGCCCATTTTTTTTTCACCCCCCGTGGCATCCTGGCAGGTTCTTCCCTTAGCTTTGCATGCAGCCAGACATGCCTGTTCCAAAAACTCCTCTCCGGGAGGTGCTGGGGGTGGATAGGAAGGGTGAGTAGCTGCAGTGGCAACAGGCAGAGCTGGCAGCTCCCTCCTGAGGGTGTGAGAAATACCCCGGCTGGATTATTGACAGCCCAGAGCATGGGAAGTGCGTGCATGCGTCAGATATTTACCCAAACCTCTCCTGCTTTGCAACGTGCCCACGAAAAAAGGATCTGACAGCAATAAAACTGTCGGGCGGCTGCTGCTGCTGCTGCTTTTTTTTAAAGTTCTATGATAGCTTCTCCCCCCCCTTTTTTTTTAATAGCTAATGCATCTGTCACTACTTTCCTAATGAGCTTTCCGAAAAGGGCCTTGGGGACCTCTACCTATCCATGTGGGCTTGGATTGGAGCATACTCAGGGGACGCAGGGAGGGTTCAGCTCCCTGTTTCACCCCCATCCCCTCCCCAAACTCCTCTCGGAGGGTAGGTTGTCCAGAGGGAGGGGAAGGCAGCAATATCTCAGCACTCGGCGAGCTGGCGTTCACCCCCTGCAATCACAGCCAATAATGACAAAAAGACGGGGCTGCTGCCAGAGATAGAGAGCTGAGCTCCAAGCGTTACAGCAATGTCACAGCCTTGGGACTGCTGCTGGCTGCTACTGGAAAGAAATTTCCTCACAACAGGCAAGAGTTATAGGAAGGAGCCATTGATTGCATTAAAAAACACCCTCCCCACCTCTTTTTTTTGGCATGGATTTTCAAGGCTTTTTTTTTTTTCCTTTCCTCTCCCCCCCCTTTCTCTCTCCATTTGCCATTGAAGTTGCGTTCAATAAAACCCATCGCCCGAGAGCGTCTGTTCGCATGTTCTCAGCAGTACAATGGGCAGAGGACTGCAGTGTGCAGAGCCCCAGCCAGTCTCTGCAGACAATGAGGGGCTGGCAGCGGGGCAGGGGGGGCTTCGAGTTTATTTTATTTCATTTTTCCCCCACCTGCCAGCCCCCACTACTAATTGTAATCACAAAAGGCAAATGGGAAGGGACTGGGGGAGCAAGGCTGTGGTTCACTGGGGTCATGGTCTCCATCAGTCATTCTCCCAGCCTGTTGCTGGGTAAAAGCTCGGCTCCTTGGTTTATCAAAATGACTGTGCAGTAAAAGCCTCTTCGCCCAAACCTCCCCCCGCAAAAAAAGCTGTTTCAACTGACTCAAAAAGCCTGAATTTCCCATTACCATCCATGGGAGCCTTCCCGTTGACTTCTCGAGGCACAGAAGGGAAAACAGAGGGTTTGGTGACTCAGGCACAAACCTGGGATCTCTTCCTTTTGCTGACACTGTTGGCAAACCCTTTAGGATTTAGCCCGAATCATCCAGGGACCAAAGGCACCGTCCCTGTGCCATTGATAGGGCACAAGGGGATGCACCACTTGGCAGGAGTGAATCCCTAATTGTGCTGTGCCCGAGCTCCCCGCAGCTGTGAGATGTAACAGTGCTCACACTACCTTGTGTGATGGTGGAGGAGCTAATAGCTCTTAATGCCAGGGAGATGCTTCCAGATCTCTAGATAAAAGGTGCTCAAGGAGGGAGAATTATTATCAACGTGGGCCAAAGAGCTACAGGGGATTCGAAATCTGTTTGTGTTTGGAGGATGTAACCACTAAGGAGGGAAAGACTGGGACAATGGAGCATGCACAGCACTAATGGAATGAGCGTAGGAAAGAGGATATCTCTGGAGACCCTTAGAAACCATTTCCCAGTGGTAAGATCTACTTGGGTTGTTTGTTCTTCTTCCCAGATGAGAGCTGCAGTCGTGGACGCTTTTATCACTTACGAGCTGGACTAGATGGAGGCCGGAGAGTGTATTGTAGGGACGAGCCCGCCTGGCTCTCCACTGGGTGGATACTGATTTATCCAGTCTCAGCTCCCATTTCTGGCTTTCAGAGCTGTGTTTTACAAGAGAGGAACCTGGATTGGACATTTCAGACCTGTTTTTCAAGCTTATGGGATGCAGTTTTGGCCTGTGGTAGAGGCGCAAGGGCATGATTTGGGCATCTTGAAGGTGCAGCAGAAAGGTTGTGCAGGGTGGGCTCATCCTGTCCCATCTGGGGATGGAGCCTCGGGAAAAGGATTGGGCTGAGGTGTGGATTTGGAACAGTTCCATGGTAGCATGTGGTGGTTCCTTAAAGCCATTTCACTCAGAGATTCCCTTTTTCCAGCTGATTCACTCGTTTCTTGCCATGGTGACAGCAAAGCTTGCTCAGGCTCTGCATGCTAACATGCTGTGGTCCAGGCTGGAGGCTCCTAACAGGCTCTGAGCCCGGTGGGGCCAGGGACTGTACAGTGGTCCCGTGAGATTAAACCCAACCTAGACAAGCTGTTTGTTGTGTGTGGTCTGGCAGTGCTGAGACCTGTACATTGCTGTGCAGGGTGTTGGGGCAGGCAGGTAAGACACAGTCAGCATCCATCCCAGCTCCCCTGGAGTTCACATCCTGCTTGCCACGGATCCTCACTTCTATCCTGCTCCAGACTCACATCACCTTTCCTTTGCCCCCCAAAACAGCCCCATTTTGTGCTCAGGGGAGCTGCAGCCTTTCCCACTGGAGACCTGCAGCACACCATGCTCTTTTTTTCCTCTCCTGTCTTTTTTTTTATTTTTTTTTCCCCTCTCTCCTGGACACTTTACTTAGGTTCTTTCTTCCCTCTCATTTTCTCCACCATCAAATGAAAGCCATTCAGACCAAAACGGTTCAGTCTGCTCTTTGTGTCTGGAAAACAGAACACCAAAGACAGCTGGACCTACCCGAGATGGCCACGGCCGTGGCAACAGTGGCTCTTTGTTAGCTCTGTTGTCTCTGCCCCTATCTCCAGTGTCTGGGGCCCTGTCTCTTTAAAGCTTTAGTGCGCTGTGTCAAAGCCAACAGAGAGTTCAGCTTATTAATGGATTCGCTAGGTTAATATCCCAACAGTTTGGTGTGGTGGGGTTTTTTTCTCTTTTTTTTTTTTTTTTCCCTTTACACCAGCATAATTTAGAAAGAGGGGGAGGGGGAGAGAAAGATAACCCAGTCCCATTTCTGGGGAGGAGGGCACGGCATGGCTCATTGCTTTGGAGAAATGGAGCTGGAATGGTTGGTCGGGGCCAGGAGAAGGTGGTGGCCCAGCCCTTTGCCTTCCTGTCTGTATGTACATCTCTCTCTATCTCCTTCTCCTGCGGGGTTCCCTGCATCAAAGCTTCTTCCAGTTCTTATGCTAATGAGGTGCATTAATGCTTAATGACTGTGAACAGGCTTGTTTAATTGCACCTATCTGAGCAGGAGGCACGTTGCTGTATAAGAGGGAACGACCATGTAAGCAGCTGCATGCCCTCCTGGACAGTCTTAATTACATGTAAAACTGATGTGATCTAAACCACCAGGCTGGTGATTAGTTTAGTGAGGCAGGTGGTACTTTGCAATTCAGTGCCTCAGAAACTCTAGAGCAAGTGAGATCAGATTCTTTCGTAGGCTATGGAGGATAAGGCAAGCCCTGATCATCCTTGAATTTGATGTTGGGTGGGGACAAGCACGGCATAGTAGATTAATTTAATTAATTTATTGCAGTTAGTTTGCAAAGACATTATCCGCCAGCGTCTGTGCAGAATACTGAGCAGTCCCATTAATGCAATGCTATTTTGCCTGTAAATCCTCTCCCCCCGCCCCTTACAGGAGGAATGAGCTGCGATGGTCTCAGCTTTCTGCAGCGTTATCTCGCGCTGGTTGAATACGACTGATTGTCTGAACTACAAAGGGGCCCGGCTAATGCAAAGCCATCCCTATTGGCACCAGACCTAGATTAATGACTCTGCATGCATTGACTTGGCTCCAAACTGGATTTCCCTAAAGCAGCTCGCTGCTGCCTGCACTCCCATACCCTCCACCCAGGCTGGGACTGTTGGGTGGGCGAGACCCATGGACCTGGGAGCACCTCCAGGTGGGAAGGCTGTGGGTTAGGGGTGCACAGGTATGAAAGTACCTGTTCCCACCAGCCATCTGCTGCTCACTACCCACCCTCACCTCTTGTGGTTGTTTGGTTTGCTTTTATTCGCCCGAAGGGGGATGTTTTTCAAAAAATTAAACCCAACCTTTTTCAGAAATCACTTTGGGCAGGGGAGTAAGCCACATCCTGCAGGATTTTGGGGTCAGTTGTGCTCCCAGGACAGGTATCTCGTGGCCAGGTGGGTGCTCAGCCCTCGCCCCTGGGATGCTTCCTCCCCGTTGCTGTCCCATGAACTCCCTGATCTCCCCTCTCCATGCCCTCCTGGGCCCCAGCCAAGGCTCTTCCTGACGTTACTCCCACAACAACCACTTCCTTCCCGTCCTGGCAGCCCCCAGCTCCTCACCCAGCCCTGCTCGGCCCCTCGCTATCTCCCTGGGACCCCTCTCCTGCTCCTCCACTTCCAGCCACCACTGTTTGTTTGTAAAAGGGCTCAGAGCCTCTTTCTCTCTGAGTGAATCCTGTGGCTGCGGGGTGGGAGGTCACACAACGTCCCACTTGCACCATTAAAGCCTTTTCTTGGTGTCCACAACAGCCCTGGAGGTTTGGGATTAGAAACACACCGTGTGGGACGTGTTTGAGCCAACACACCAGGACCAGCTCCCCAAAATGAAGCATCCCCATTACCCTGCTGTGTTTTGGGCTCTGCAGGGAGGCAGGACCTGGCCATGGCAGCCCCCTGAGCGTGGTGGGGAGGTGTCAGGGCAGGAGTGGGAAGAAGCAGGTGAGGTGTGAGGTGGGGGACGAGAGTGCCATGGTGTCCTCCTCAGTGTCTTCCTCCCAGTGGGGATGTTTCCTGGAGGGAGAAGGTGCAAGGGCAGCAGCCAAGGGGGTGGCAGAGGGATGCATGGTGACCCTAAGGGGAGAATAAGGACCTGCCTGGTTTTGGGTGGGAGCTCCACTGTGAGGGGACACGGCTGCCTGTCTCCCCGTGGGGAAGGACAGGAGCTCCACTGCCATCTGCCTTCCCCTCGCCCACCCCATCAAGGCTGTTCCCCTCTTTGTCCCACCGAGGCACATTTTGCTGCACCAGCACTTGGCCTTGCAGTGGCTCCAAGACAGGCTTTGGGTAAAAAAGCAGTCTTTTCCTCTCAGACAAGCCACCCTGAGTGCAACCCTGTGGTGGTGGCACCTGGCCATTGTCATACTGCTGCTCCCAGGGACCACCTGAGACCTTGCTGTGGTGGCAGTGGCACGGCCACACAGAGTGCCATCCCTTTGAGCGGGACAGGCCCCCCAAGACACCCCATCCCTGTGACACCAGGAGTTTTGCTCTGCTGAAGGGAGATGCTGTGACACCAGTGCCACGTCAGGGTGCATCCCCCTGGAGGGGGGCTCAGCCCTGCCTCGTCTGCGGGTGAAACACCCTCGCACCGAACCCCCAGCCTGAGCAGAACCTTTTTTTAGCACTCCCCTATTTGCCAAGCGTACTTCCTTTCTTTTGATTCTTACCACCTACATACAGTCTGACTGCAACGGCAAGGAAAAAAAAAAAACGGGGAAAAAAAAGAATTGCAACATTCAGTCGAAGGCTTTTCTGTCTAATGACGTTAAATTTATTAACCAAAACTCCAGCTGCACCAGGCTGGGATCTAATAATATTCAGGCTATGGAGACATCAAGTAGAAAGAAGCTTAAAGCCCTTTTTATTTCACAGTAAAACTGTCAGTAAATAACTGGATTGTCTTGAGACTGAGAAAATGGGGATTTATCTTCCTGAACATGAAAAGTGTGCTTATTTTTTTTTATCAGCTTCAAAAAGCCCCAGCAACCTTGATTTTCCTTCCACACCGTTCTCAGCAGCTCTGCCAAGCCCCAAAACCACACAAATCAAGAGACAGGCTCTAAAGATATTTTTAATTAAATTAATTCCTTTTCCTTCCTTCCCTATTTCTCCCTTGTCCCCTCCTCCATCCTCTCTTTCTCTCTCCCTGTGTCCCCAGCTAATGACTTCTAAGCACTGTGACATTTCAGCACTGGCTGTCACTAACACCACACCTCCATGCTGGTTATAAATTGGGCACAGAGACATAAAATTCCCCGCAGAAGGTCCCCGTTTGATGATATTCTCCGAGGTAAATCTCCAATAGCTCCCTGTTTTCTTTAATAACGCTAATAGGCATAGATTAATTAAACTGTTATATTACTTCCTTCTTTCTACCAGCACCAGTTAGAAATCTTATTACCTGCTCCTCTCCGCTTGCCTTTTCCCCAAGGTGGTTCTATTCCAACCAGTTACCAAGGTTTCTCAGAGCCTGTAGCACAAGGTGGAACGGCAGACAGTGTCTCCACGAGGCTGGATCCTGATCCCAACCCCTGGCTCCCAAACCCCACCGACCTCAAGCAGAGCCTGGGCGGGCGTAAGCGGGGTCAGGATTAAGCCCGGTTTGTCTGAAGAGGTTCTGTCTTGAAAGCAACAGCAGGGCTATTGTTGAGTCTGGATGCCCACTCTAAAAGGGACCACAGCTGTAGGAAAGGGAATTGTATACATCCATCAACTCCTCCAGGGCCTCAGGATGTATTAGTTAAGATTGCGGGATAGCATGTCTCGGCTCCACTGAAGGGCTCCTTTGAATGACATGTTGGATATACTGCTGCACATCTGGCCGCTCTATTATTGAATTGCTCCTACGGTTGCATTTTCCAGACCGCGGGAATGTGTTGGTTCAGGAGCTGGGGGGGCAAAGGATGAAGGGGACAACATGTGGGAAAATTAGAGGGATGCATCCCGCGGGGTGGGGTGGGTTTGGATGGAGCGGCGTGGTGGAGGCGGGGAGGGAAGGGGGGGAATGAGGCAATGCTTTCACACAAAATGCCGTGTTGCCATTTGAAATCCACTCCAGAGCTTCCTGCTCTAATTAAATTTGTCACCATCGTTACTATAATGCCTGCCATTCCTCCGGTGCTTTTTGTTCTCAGGGATCCCAAAATATGACAGAGGCAAGGGCAGATCCTCTGCGGGAGCTTTTGCAGAGCAAAACAGGGAGAAATACAGTTGTAAGAGCTGCTTTGGGGCAGGAGTGCAGCCCCTTGTCTGGGGACACTGGGGCTGGGGAATCTGGGCAGCTCTTGACGATCTTTGCCAACCTTAATGATTCTTTGGGATGTCTCCTGGGCCTGCTAATTTGGGTGAGCACCCTGGGAAGGCCTTTTGGAGCAAAGAGCCCTTCTTGGGGTTTTACTTGGCTCGTCCCGCTCTCAGCCCCTCTGGACCCGCACAGAACCCAATGTCCCTGAGCCACCTCTGCTTCTGGCACCACAGATGCCCACAGGGCACTGCCAGCCTGCCAAGAGATGCCCCGTATGGCTGCTCCATGCCGCTCTGGGGCAGGAGGGATTCACTAATTACTCACAGCTCTTAATATGGCCCCTGAACGCTGCCAGAGTGGCGTGAAGGGCTCAGAGCAGGAGACACAACCTGCTCCATCGTGTCTTCTGTGTCAGCTTGCAGCGAACTGAATGCAAAAAGGCTGTCTGAGCTGCAAACAGTGGAGCCCTTGGAAATTTAAAGGTGCAGAGCACAGAAAACAAAGGCATTCGCGCTGCTGAATATTCATCCTGGCGTCTGATCCTGCCAGGAGCAAAGCCCGTACAGCTCCCGTGAAAGCTGATGGGAGGGAACCTTGGTCTCAACCTCATCCTGGGCTCCAGCCCAAATCTAAGGGGGGAGAGCAAATTAGTCCTTAATGCACATATATCTTAGACTAAAACCTGATAAGGGAACTCTCCTATGTTAATTTACCTGAGTTATTTACTATACTGATTGCTGAAGGTACTCTGATTAGCGCATGAAATATTTCTATACCTTCGGTCTGATTAACCCATATCTGCAAAATAAATATTTGTCTCATTATAGTTATGCGATCGCGCAATCAAAGACCCCATCATAATGGGGAAGGGAGAGAGTATCCGTGTGGGAAAGGCAGGGAATGGCGACAGCAGAACGACCAGGTTGGAGAGCGAGGAGATGAAAGGCAGGGGCATGGCTGGAGGGGGAGGCTCAGGGGTCACAGCCCCAGGCTGGAGGGGGATGCTGAGATGCCGGGGAGGGCAGGATTCTCCTCCGGTTTCACCGGTGCTAATTGGGACTAATCCCGTTTGACTCAGCAGCGTTGTGCCAGTCCCAGCGAGAGGAGGGTCAGGCCTTGGGAATCACAGGGGTGAGTCCCAGCAGGCTCCCAGCCTCCAGCTTTTCTGAGACAGAAGCAGGGAGTTCCCGGCAGTGCGGTGCGTGTGCCAGTCTCCCAGACGAGCTCCTAAAATAGCCCAGCACACCAGGCTGTGGCACCGGGGGAGGATGGAGTGTTCAGTCTTCCTGGCCCAGATCCCTGCCCAAGGCGAAGGTGGCTTCAAGTGCGATCTGGGGACATGGGCAGCTGTCACCCCACAGCCAGGTGGCAGGGAGCAGAGGAGTCACCAGCCGACGGTGCTGGCACCACCGAGCACGCTGGACATCCCTCGGCGAGGGGAGCTGTAAGTCATCTGGAGGAGAGGATCCCCCCTCTGCTGTTACAGGGCTGTTTTGCATATGCTCCATGAGGGAAAGAGAGGAGTTTTATTGTGGCTGTACAGAAGAGCTAAGTCAAGAGGCTGCTTTATGGCTGGCGGATCCCAGCGTGGAGAGCCAGGCGTCCCAGATGCAGCATAGAGCAAAGGCTGGCAGCACTGCTGCAGCACTGCTTGGAGAAGGAGCTGAAGTCATTTTTCTTCTAAGGGCAGGGGGTAGTGGGGAGGAAATATGAAGGCAGCCCTGTTGCTAAGGAAATCTGCTCTTTGTACGGTTGTACATTTAGGTAATGCTAATGAAAGGCCATATAGTAGCGAGGTGCGGATGTCAGCACTGTGCACTCCTGGATATTTGATTAGCATTTCTTTGACTTTGCCTCCTCGAACAGAAATACCTGAGTATTTCTGAGTACACGGATATTAGGAAAACAAAATCCCCCTTCTCCTCTGCCAGCAGCCCAGCGTTGCGCAGAGAAAGGAAAACCCAAAATAAGACACTCCATAATGAATGTGTGTTTTTTTCCCCCCGCACACACCCTGGAGAGGATGAGAGCAAACATGTG
Organism: Campylorhamphus procurvoides; assembly: GCA_013396655.1. Taxonomy (NCBI): domain Eukaryota; kingdom Metazoa; phylum Chordata; class Aves; order Passeriformes; family Dendrocolaptidae; genus Campylorhamphus; species Campylorhamphus procurvoides. The sequence continues at coordinate 794,096 of WBMV01006984.1, forward strand.
ATGAGAACAGAAATAGTCACATCACTTAATGCATTGCTGGACGGTACCCAGCCGGCACAGCAATGAACCTGGCGTGAGACCCGAGAGCAGCAAACCAGCATAGCATCCCATTTAATGGCTGATGGCCCACAGATGTTTGAAACCTCGAGACTGCATCTCTCAGAGGTTTCCCTTTCGACTCAAGCATCAGTAGGCAGCTTTGGGAAGCAGGGGCTGTGGATGCTCTATCCGGGGAGGCAGCACATCTGTGGATTAGCTGGTGCGTGCCTGTGTGTGTGGCATCTGAGCCCGGATCCAGGGATCTGGGAGAGGGAGAGGACCCACACTGCTGCCACAGAGCACCGTGTCCTGCTCTTGAGCATCCCTGGAAGAATGAGTCAGCCTTTTCCTTCACGCAGGGGTCGAGTGGCTGCCCCTGTCTGAGTGTCACTAATAAAAGCACCCAGAAATGGAAGGGCTCTGTGCTTGTGACAGTCTTAAAGACCAGCTGCTCTGCATGAGACTTCCAGAGAGCAAGAGCGTTTGAATGAAGCCCTTATATCTCTCTTTCTTTTTCCCTTTTTATTTTTGCCACACAGTGCAGCGTGGGCTCTGTTCCTCCTCGCCTTTAGCTCTTGCTCCCTGGGGCAGCCCGCTGTGTCTCAGAGGCATCAGGAGTGAGTCCTCCTGGGAGTCCTCCAGCTCCTGTGAGGAATGGTCCCTCAGGGGCTAAATCCAGCAGCAGGGCCCCGAGGTGGCAGAGATGTCTGTGAGCGTCTCTCCTCGATGACAGCAGCGCCTGGGACAGAGATTTGGAGGTCTGAACGCCTTCACTCCCTCCCTGCCAGCCCCTGCCCCTCCCTCTCTCCGTTGTGCAACATCCCAAGGGCAATTACAGCAATGCTTACGTGGAGGAGTGATATTGGGAAAGTATTTAGTCATTTTAACTGTTCTGCTGGCGGCTCCCCTCCCTTAAGGTGGTTCCTATTTCTTCTGTTTATTTCTTTCATGGCAACTCCTTGCTGCACCCCATGGCCCAGGGACCCTTCTTGGTGCATCCTTGGCTGCCAAGGGCTCCTCTTGGCAAGGAGGAGCACCCATGGAAGAGCCACGTTCTCCTTGGATAACACTTTTCCTTTCCTTTCCTCATCCCTCACATGCTTATTACAGTGTTTTTAAAGCTTCCATTCCTTTGCAGCAATGGGGAGGGGGGTGTTTTTGGAAGCAGAAGTAAGAGGCAGGGGAGCACAGAGCTTCTCCTGCTCTCAGAGGCTTCTGGACGCTTCCCAGCCTCTATCCCTGGAGTGATTTTGCCTGGGCCCAGTGTAAACAAGGCAATCCCTTACGGCAGTTCGAGTGTTCCTCCACAAACACGCCCCTGGTCCCTGCCCCCACCACAGGCTCCTTGTGCTCCTGCTCTTCCTGCTGCCCTGCCATTCCCTGCCGTGCTGTGCCGTGCCATGCCATGAGTATTGGCTGGGCACAGGGATTATAGGATGCATGTCCACATATGGGAGCGACCTCTGAGCACTGTAGGGTGAGGAAGGCTCCAGAGGGAACTGGAGCTGAGCCCTCATCCCCATCACCCACTGCCTGGCTCACCCTGGGTCAGAGAGGTGGCTGCAAAATTGAGGAGCTTTCAGGGAAGTTTTAGGGACACCAATGCACTCCCAAGTAAAGACATGGAAGAGTCCTGGGTATTGTTTATCCTGAGAAGACGGTGCAAAGAAGAGGCCTCGGTGAAAGAAGATAAGCTCACGTGTGCACGAGAGCAATACTAAAAAATACATGATTAAGGTTACAGAGTCAGGCACGGAGCATGTAAGAAATCCTGGAATTAAGGACACCTGAGCAGCTTATGGCCACGGAATGCCGTGCATTCATTAGGGCACGGTCTTAATTCTGCGGCCGCAAGGTGTTCCTTCCCCAGGGGCTTTGCCTCAGGGAGAATGGGATGGATGGAATTCGGTTAAAAGCTGCTCAGGGTCCAGTTTGGGACACTATTCTGTCTGCAACCCCAGTGCCTCATTCGCTGTGCATTGTGCAACTCCTGCTTGGAGGGCAAGATTGTTCCTCCTGGGTTATCCCGAAATGCTAAGCCTGCTCTTGCCTCTGGCTTTCCCTTCCTTCCCTCTGTCCCACCTCCATGCTGCTCAATTATTGGCAGGGAGGAATAGCAGCCCCCCCCCCCGACAATAACCCTTTTGGGGAGGGCTGGCTTTGCCCTGGGACCCCGGAGCAGGAGGGAATACACTCTGCAGCTCCTGGAGGGCTGATGCAAGTGCAGCCCACGTGCTTCACACTGCCAGCATTTGATTTTCCATCTGTTTTTTGTTTTGGTTCAGTTAAAGGCAGAGAGGAGAGGTGGGTTTTGGTGTGAACCTCCTGTCTGTCTGCATGGGGTGTGTGGGACAAAGGCAGCTTAGCACGGAAAGCCCCAGAAGCACCCCAAGGAGTGGGCTGGGGGACTTAGAAGACATCATTTTTCCTGAAGCTGTGGGAAAAGTGTATATTTAGGAGAAGCAGCCTTGCAGCCTGCTATGTGTATTCACTGTCTGAGAGCCGAGCCAGTCAGAGCCTGGAGGGGACAGATGGAGGAATTAAGGAGATCTCAGCTGGGCAGCAGGACCAAGGGATGCTTGCAGGGGAGCTGGCTCCCACACCTGAACCACTTTGGAGACAAGGCTGGGAGTTACCCAGGCTTTTCTTAGCAAGAGAGCCCTCCACCGGAATAATGTGTTGTGGACATAAAAGGAGATCTGGAGAGGGAGTATTTTCACCCTGGAAGCTGCTAAGGAACTTGCATTTAGCTGCTAGCAATCTGTTTCAATCTGGGTTCCTGTCCCAGGAAAGAGAAAGCAGACCAGTCTCGCTGCACAGACCGACTGTAAATTCTTTCCTGGCTTTGCTGGGGAAAAAACAATGTGCTCTCAGTGAAAACCTCCCAGAAATCCAGGACGTGGGTATTTTATATGTCAGCCCTTAGCCACTTTGGAGGGAGCAGCTGAGACCAGTCAGGTAGATCCCCTGACTTATTTACTGGCAAGTCAGTGGAGTGTCTGGTGAAGGATGGGGATGCTGAGCTGGGCAGGTCATGGTGACACACGCGTGACCGTGAGAGAGAGGCTGTGAAACTGCTCCTGAGAGAAGAGATTGGAGAGGGATATGTGTAGCAGAGCGCAGAACTCAAAAGCCATGGTGAAACTTTGCATTTAGATGCCTGCAGCAGCAGCCCGAGGAGCTTTCCATGAGGACTGATACATTTCCCACCTCACGGCATTTGCTAAGAAAGTATTCATAAATATACCCACCACCACTAACCAAGCTTTTCTGCTGGGAATTGCCATTAGCAGCTAAATTCAGTATTTTACATATAAAAAGCACTGAGACTTAATTCTGCGCGATGCTTTCTTCAAAGTCCTTGTAGAAGAGACAGCTCCAAGCTGGATTTCGGCTAAGTTGCAGCGAGATGTTGGGAAGCAAGGATTGTGTTGTGGTGCATGTGGTGTGGTCAAAACAAGATGCCATAAAGAATGGGGTGTACTGCCCAAAGGTGGACCTGTCAGACCTGTGAGCTCCTGCACATGGAATTAGCTTCCTTCAAGTGTGCTCTAACAGCTCACTGGGAGGCAAAAAATGGATGCAGCAAGAATCCTATAACAGCAGAATGGTTTGGGTTGGAAGGGACCTTAAAGCTCATCTCATCCTGACCCCTGCCATGGACAGGAACACCTTCCACAGGTTTCTCCAAGCCTGTCCAACCTGGCCTTGAACATTTCCAGGGATGGGGCAGCCAGAGTTTCTCTGGGCACCCTGTGCCAGGGCCTGCCCACCCTCACAGGGGAAGAATTTCTTTCTAATATCTAATCTAACCCTGCCCTCTCTCAGTGAAGCATATCCCTGACTCTGATTATCCCATCATGTTGCAAATTCCTGCTGCAGCTCGAGGGCTGTGTCAGATGTTCAACCTTTTGGACAGGGAGGGAAATTCCTGTTCCCTCAGCCACTTTCCCAGCAGTACCTGGACTTTCCCAGCCAGGGTTGTCCCAGTGCCGAAAGGAGCGCCGAGCAAAGGTCCCCATGGAGTTGCTGGTTTGGAAGGAGATGCAGTTCTCCTGCTCTGGTCTGTGAAGGAGTTTCCAAACACCGGGAATTAGGATGGGATTTCAGTGGAAGCGGATTATCCCATTTCTCTCCTCTCTGAGCACATTTCTCCCACTGAAGCAGCACATGACAGGCAGGGCAGCTCCCATGCCATGCGTGCCAGAGGGGGCTGAGCTCAGAGCTCCAGAGGGTTCCCTGTGTTCCCAGCGCGGCTGGAGCAGGAGCAGGGATGGCAGGAGAGGGATGGAGGGGGAGCAGAGAGGGCTGTGGTGCTGGATGGGCGGCACAAAGCACTGTCAGAACAGCAGGGACTCCCCTGGCGACGGCTGCAAATGGAGATGGAAAGGGCTGGAGAGGAAAGGACACGACACAGCTGGTCCCCTTCGGCTTTGATCTTGAAAGCAGAGGGGTGTTGGCCACGGAGCAGGAGCGGGAAAGAAGGGGGGTGACTCATAAAAATATTGGTGTTTCCATGAAGATGCTGTTACCTGAGGACGGGGAGGAGGAGGAGGAGGAGGAGGAGCCTTCCCTGCAAATGTGGGGGGAGCTGGAAGAAAAAGTGCCCCCTATGCAGAAATTTCCAGCCTGCTTAGGAACACGGAGCTGTTTGCTCTGGAGCCAGAGGGTTGGTTGGTTGTTTGCTGGGAAATGCTGGGTTTGTGCAGAGCAGAAGGTGGTTTGTGTGCTTGTTGCTTCAGGGCAAAAAAAAAGAGAGAAAAATAAAGGAAGAGCTGGTTTTCTTGGAGGGCCTGGGTGGAGATGTCTTTGGAAGAGAAAAGAGGGGTCTCCTTTGTGACAACCCATCCTGGGCCTCTACATCCTTCCTGTTGCTGGATGAGGGAGTGGGTCGAGGGGGATGATCCAACCCTGGGTAGCTGGAGGGAAGTCAAACACATCCCAGGATCTTCAGTCAGAGACTTTGGCCACAGGCATGCTGAGATTTGGTCTTCCTGAACACCACGGGGTTTGTGCTGGGGAGAGGGTCGTGGTTTCCTCAGGGTCATGTAGATCTGCTCCATGTACACATGATAGATGTGTCCTGTATGGGAAAGATGGGTGGACACGGCTGATGCCTGCCCTGCACCAAAGCAAGCCCAAACTTTCTCTCTCTGGCCCCCTCCATGAGCTATTGGGGGATTCCAGCTCACAGAAGCCTTATATGCAGCGTTAGACCAGCTCTAATTTTTATCCTGGAGGCAAAAATCACTGGAAATAATGCTTCATCACTCTGAAGGTCCTGACACCACCCTTAACCACCACATCACGAACCTCCTGTCGCAATTGTGATCTGCGTATGTGTCAAATCTTGCCTCGCAGATAAAAGCTGCTCCACAGGCACCTTTTGTACTAAAATACGGAGCCTTTAAAATGTGAAAGAAACAACAAAATGTAGGACGCCACACAAAGCTGACCCACTGGGGACTGTGGGGAGGGGGGGGAACCCGCAAGAAGGAGGGCTTGACACACAAAAATTGTTTTGTTAACAAAGCATCATTGTTCCACTCTGAATCAGTTTGACTGGAGTGGTAGAAACACCCCATCTGGAGACAGATGGAGAGTTTTCTGGCTAAAGAGACGGTGGGAGGAGGGCCGGCTGACAACCCAGCAGATAGCATTGTCTGCTGCTACCTTGGCAATGGAGAGGAGAAAGGGTGGGTGGAAGATTAGGCACCCCCTGTGCAACCCACCCCTTGCTCCACATCCTTCTGGAGGGAGGTGTGCGCCCAGGTTGGCAGCTCACACCTTGGGATGATGCTCCTTCTTTTCTTCTGGGGCTGGTTGGGTGCTCATGAGGACCAGCAAGGTATCTGGGGAGGCTACAAGTCACCGTGTCCCCCTCCAGGGTGCTCTTGGTGAGATGGTACCATACCACTTGTTTGCTGTGCCAGGGCTTTGTGTGATGTGGGTTTAGCAGCACTGGGGAACCAAAGTGGAAGCAGCTTCTCAGGGTGAGCACAGAAGGTTTTCTCCTCCTCTTGGATGGGATTTGCCACTAACTTCCAGGAGAGCAGGGTCTGGGCTGCTGGGAGGATGCTGAGTGGAAACCAGCACGGTCAGAGCTGCAGGGAGCGAAACTGAAGGCAGCAGCAAGAATTGATGCAATGCCAAAACACCCAGGGACGGGACATGTATGGGGTGCCCTGGTGACCCAGCAGGCCTGCTGGATGCCTGGGGACCAGCTCTTGGAATTGCCCTGGCCACCTTGCTGAGTTTGGGAATGAGGGAGGAGAAATCCGTGTTGAATGCCTGGGGCCTCTGAGCTACGGCACAGGCTAAACGTGAGTGAAGTGGTTTGTGGCATCAGGCTCTGCTGGTACATGGTGCTTCTGTGCTCGTGAGAGCTTACCAAGAGCCCCTGCTCCCTCTGCTGCCTTCCATGCCTGATGGGAAACTCTGGGGTGCGTTCTGCTCCTGCCAGAGCTTTGAGGGATTATATCCTGCCCACCCTATCTGAATTCCTGATGACTTGCTAATTGCTTGACACACTCTACTTGCAATGCAAGAGACAGGCTCACGTCATCTTCTGTGGTTTGCCAGGGGAGAGTGTGAACCTCTTTTTGACTTGCCTTGAAATAGATGAAAAAGAATAGAGCTCGATATGATTAATGTGAAAACTTCAGCTTGGTTTCCTGCCTTGGCATCGAGGCTTTGGTCTTCTTAGCATCACCGTGCCTTGTTTTTTGAGGACTGGGTGCACGTGAGAGCATCTGAGAGCTGGTGGTGCTGGCTGTGGTGGTCCTGGGGCTCCTCTGCAAGGCCTGTCCATAATCCCCAGCTTCTGGAGACATTCCAGGTTTGTGCAGCAGTCACGGAAGGATTCAGGTGGTTGCCTCGAGGCATTTCTGAGATAATACCTCAAGGGCTCCTATTCAAACCCACTGGGGCCTTTAGAGTTGCATGGTGGAAATCTATTCAGATGAACCACAGCTTTTCAGGGAGCCAGATGAGCAGCCCGGCTCTCTCACTGGCTGAAGGCAGGCAGTCACCCCTGCAGAGGGGATTGGGGCACTGGCACAGCTTCCAGACATCCAGCAGACAAAACGTGGAAGCAGTAAAGTAAAAGGTGGGTTTGGGTTTTGAGCCTCAGGGCTGCAGGTGCAGCAGCGTGGTGGTGGCAAGGGGTGTCCTGTTGCCCTGCTGTCCCCAGACCCATCCCAGTGTGTGCCCATGAGCTTGGGAAGCTGAATGCAATATTCCCAGCCTGGCTCAGTGGGTTCACCTCCTGCATCACCTGCTCTGGGACAGATCCTGCCTGGTCTGAGCAGTGCTGAGCTGGCTCAGAGGGATGTTGCATGGGGTGGAGTGTGAGGGTGACAGGAAGGTCAGTGTCACATCATGCTGTTCAGTGCACGAGGTCCCAAGGTGTTTGCATCCATTGTGGGACTACCGGTGCCTTTGGGTTGAAATGTGGCCTCAGGGGGAAGAAGTGACTGCAAAATGGTGTAAAACAGGTCGGATCTATTCACCTGAGCTCTCCTACAGTGTTTTGTGGTTGTCCCAGTGGGAAGAGACCTGGGAGAAACAAGATGCTTGGACAGCCATCACCTGCTTTTGCAGCTGTTTGCCTCCCCTGGTCTGCTGGGAGCATCATCCAACAGCCTGCCCCAAAACCCCATCCTTTTGCTGTCCTGGATTCCAGCCCTGCTGCTGCACCAGCTGCACCGTGCTGGCAAGAGAGGAGAGGGGAGGTGAGGCAGGGCAGGCAGGCTCAGCTTGTGCCCACTGCGGTCACGGCGCAGAGCCCTGGATGTGGCTGTGGATGCCTCGGACCCTGGGAGGAGGAAACAGGCTCTGGATTGCTGGTGCTGCATCAAAGCATCCACGAGTGAGGTCTGACACATGCCTGGCAGCAGGTCAAGGTGCTGTTCACTTCGCCCTACCACTTGGAAAGCAAAGTGCTTCCCTGGGGAAGTGCCATCCACCCCCATCCCGCTATCCCGGCATCTCGCTGTGAAATCTTTCACCTTGCTTTCCCCTGTGCAGGAAGAGGAGGAAAAATTCGCATGCAAGCTCTCCCGGGAGAAGCACAGGGGGATGGATTCACCTTGCTGAGAGGCGAGGGAGTCGCTGGGAAAGAGGTGCTGGAATAATCGCAGAGTGGATTAATGTGCAGCGACTGGGTTTTGTCGCCAGTGCCCGGTGTGAAGGCGCCCGGGGAGGTCGATGCATTCGGTGGTGCTGTGCTGCTCTCTCTGCCTCCCAAACGCCTCCTGCGCCGGGCTCTGTGAATCAGCATTTCTGCAGTCGGAATGAGACAGCGGGGAAAGGCAGGGAGATGTCAGGGCACGGGGAGCCTGGTGGGAAGGAGGACGGTGGGGGGACCTCGTTAAGAAGGGGCAGCCTGTGAGTTGGGGGTGGTCTCACGCTGTGGATCTGCCATGTGCTCCCTCCAGGTTTTTGCTCATTACTGCCGTGCTCCCCTCGTGTGCAGTGGAGAGGTAAACAAGAGATGCCTCCCCTTCCCACTCGTCCCCTCCCTGCCGAAGGCGACGAGGGAATGTGACAAGCTGGCACTGGGAGAAGGCATGGAAGAAGCAATGTTCCTGCGCCGAGAACCTGGGGAGATCCAGTTGCAGCAGTGGGGTTGGAACAAAAGGGATTTGCCTCTGGGATCAATTCCTCCCCGTTTTCCAGGCCATGTGTGTGTGTGCATGAGTGGAACAGCCTCAACCTCCAGTGGTGGGCACCTCCAGCTCTGCTGCACCAGCAGCCCAGCTGAGCACCCGGGCTCCAAAATGCTGCTTTTTCCCAAAACAAGGAGAGCAGGGTGGTCCCCTGAGACAGGCCTAGAAATAGCAAGGCCAGGCCGAGCTTTGCAATGCTTGGAAATCAGGAGCCAAGCTGGGCAGTCAGAAGTGCTGGAGCTCCAGACTTTCCCCTGCCAAGGGCTGAGCTCTGGCTTGGGGTGCGAGACCTCCCCCTGGTCCCCATCATTTAATCCTGCACCCAAGGCATTTCCAGGTGACATCTCCATCACAAGGCTGGCCAGCAAGAAAAAGGCCAATCCCTAAAAAGCCCTTTCTGCCCCATAAAAGCTGTGCCAACACCACATTATCCAAGATGACTTTAACCCACAGCCATGGCAGGGCTGGGGGCACCATGAGCCTTTCACATGTGCTGCAAGACCAGCGAGAGAAATCAGCAGCAGGATCCTGCACCCTGGGGTGCTTGTCACTCATTTTGAGGGGGATTTGGCTTCTTTGGGGGTGGGGTTTTTTTGGCATATTGCCTTCTCCCAAACGCCGCCGGGGATGAGCTGTGGAGAGCACAGATGTGCATCCCGAGCATACCACAACAAGGTTCCTGAGTTAAGGACTATGATTAACCTCTTTCCGACAGTTGCTAACCAGGTGCAGGATTGTAACGGGAAGAGGAGAAAGCTCGGTGAAAACAGCCAGTTTTCCTCCGTCACCTGGAAATGCACACGGATGCCATTTTCTGCCTGGAAATCAGGCAGGGTTTAGGATTTATAAGGGGCTCAGGGACACCCTGTTTGTATCAGCATTGCTCTGTAGCTGCTCTGCAGAGCCCATCTCCTCCTTTCCTCCTTGGAATCCCACAAAATCCCATCGATGCAGTGTGAATGTGCAGTGTGAGGTCATGGACTGTGGACTTGGGGCTGTGCATGCACAAGTGCTAATGGGAAACGGGGCAGAAAGTCACCCTGGATTTGCCTGGTCCAGGTTTTCCTGGGACCTTGTTCTTTGGAAAGCCAGGCATCAGGAGAAGTGGTATTCCATGGTTAGGCATGAAAAGGGGAACCATTGCAGCTTGTGTTTTGCAGTGAAGAGTTAAACCAGGAGCTGCCAAAACTGCTCATTTTCAGGAAATCTGGTATCTGTGGGATTCAGGGCTCCTCTGGCCAGGACTACAAAAGAGCTGGAAAGGGACTTTTTCCAAGGGCATGGAGTGACAGGACAAGGGGAAATGGCTTCACACCGACAGAGGGCAGGGATAGATTGGATATTAAGAAGAAATTCTTCCCTGTGAGAGTGATGAGGCACTGGCAGAGAGAAGCTGTGGCAGCCCCATCCCTGGAAGTTTTCAAGGCCAGGCTGGACAGGGCTTGGAGAAACCTGGGCTAGTGGAAGGTGTGGATGAGCTTTAAGGTCCTTTGCAACCCAGAGCATTCCGAGATTCCGTGACTGTCACTGACCTCCAGGTCAGGGAGTGACACAAATGTTCTATTTCACCCCAAATACCCCTCTGGCATCACAGTGGGGTTTAGATTGATTTCAGAGTTGCCTGTGAGTGTTTTTCAGGGGGCTGCACTCTTAATTCCTGTTCCAGCCACTGGCTGGATGGTTTTAGAACCCCACCATTGCACTTTCTCTCCTTTCCATCTCCCCATCTCTTCGCTGCTGCCAAATCCCTGTATTTCCCCCCAAACAGGCTGCAGGCTGTGTTTCACACTGGGACTCCAAACACTTTTCAGAGTCAAGAGCTGCTCCTTAGGGGAACAGCAGGGAGAGAGAGGGATGAGGGACTGGGCAAGAGGGGACCCCCCAAAGAGGGTGAGTAGAGAATAGGTTTGGGAAATGTGAAGAGACAGAAAAATTTATTAAAAACAATTAATAGCTGCTCCAACCAAGGATTTAAACTGAAACCAAAGCCTTAGGGAGGGAGGAAATGAAGTGGCGTATGATTGTTATTTTATTGCTTAATTTTTATTTTTTAAATATGATATGCTAAATGCAAATAAGCATTTGTACTGAGCAGGAGAGGAGGGGATGGAAGACATGCCGGGAAAAGTGAGTGGGATCTAGGTTTTGCATCGTTCACTGACTTACTGGCAGGTCTTTTGTAACATCTGTTAAAAATAAAACAAACATTCATTTCCATTTCTCGCTGCCTGAGATGGCTCCTGCAAAAAAATTTCAACCTGTCCAGGAATTTGTCTTGAAAGTTGCCCTCCCTCTCCTCACGCCCCCTCTTCTCCAGGGGAGATTTCCTTCCTGGACTTCCCAGGGGCTCCATTAGCCCCACATTAAAGCCTTTTTGCTTTGCTCTAAAACTCTCCATCGAAGTAAAAGGAATTCTAATAAACCACTGGGAAGACTCTGCTATTCACTCTTTCCATGGAAACACGGTGCTGCCTCGGAGCAGAGCTCCTCTCGATGGAGCCTGGGTCACGGCAGGAGGAGACCAAGGAGGGATGCAGAGATGGTTTCCATTATAAGAGACCTTTTGAGAGAAATAATCGCTGCTCTCCCACCAAGGAAAGCCTTCGAGACATCAGGGGCCTCAGCACAGCCCGGGAGCAAGGCCAGCCTCGGAGGGGGTGGTGGAGGGAAGTGGGGATGTGCTGGGCGCTGAGAAAGTCATTAAAACATCTGATTAGTGGAAATTAAGGCACCCGGGATCGATTCCTCCTTCCTCGTGGGAGGGATAAGTGTGGGAGGGTGGATGGACCTGGTGCTTCAGGCAGAGGGTACATGAGGGTCTTGGGGTTGGGGATGCGGGGTGTAGGGAGGGGACAGGGTCATGGGAGGACATGGGTGGCTCCATGCCCAGGGCTGCGCTGCATGGACCAAACATCACACCAGGAAAACGCATTTCTCAAGGCCAGAAAAAGCCACTTTGGTTTGGGAGGGGGTTCCTGGCTGTTCCCTGGGTCCCAGGCTGAGGAGGTCAGTGCATGGATCCCTTCTAAAGCCACTGCTATATAATTAATTTCCAGCCTCCTCACAGGCACAGTCATCCTGAGTGTTGCTGTTCCAACACCGTGCTGCAAGATGAAGGGGTTTATTTTTTTTTTAATTTTTTTTTTAAAGCGTGAGGAAGCTCGTTAGAAATAGCCCGAAGGGCAAAGTTAGGAAATGAAAATCCATCGGATCCGCTCAGAGCTGATGCACGGAGCTTGATGAGAGCTGGGGCAAGGCTGCTGCTCCCTGCCTGCCAGGAGCTGTCACATGTGTGGGGTGTGTGGCACCTGGGGTGAGGTGCCACCCGGGCCAGGGGATGAGAGTGATCCATTGGGATCAATGGGAGTGGGGCTGGGGGAAAATCAGCCGGGAAGAGGGATGAGAGGAAGATGAATGAGGAAGAGCATCCCACGTAGGTGTAGGGGAGGTCCTGGGGACCCCGGGTTGGCAGAGCATGGCAGGGCCAGATGGAGGAGGAGGCTGGTGGGGAAAAGCTCATTTTCCTCTGGATGCTTTATTGTTCAGGTCGCAGTGGTGAGACACTGAGGGAGCCGGAGCGCCTTTGTTTTAGCAGCTCCAGAAATGACATTGCAATGAGTCATTATTTTTGAGCCTCTCCAGGGCAGGAGGTGGGGGGTTACATCCAGGGAAGCCTCCAACTTTCATCAGCAAGGTGAGCCCTGCTCGGAGAAGGCAGGAAGAGGCGTTTTGATGCTTGTTCTGCTGGTTTGTGGTAGCTCAGGATGACATTTTTGGGATGCTCTGGCGCCGGATTTCATCAGGGGATGGAAACTTTCCCATCCACACGACTGTGCAACAGCATCCTCTAGGAGCTTGGAGGCTTTAATTAGTAAAGTTAATCGCTGTGCTAGGTGCTGGTCTCCCACCCAGCCAGTGGCTGGGCTGAGACAGACGTGGCTGTGCCACGCAAACAGAGGTGTTGTGGGTGTTGACACCTCGGAAATGAAGTCATGAAGTCAGCCTTTGTGAACCCGTAAATCGTAGGCACAGAACTGTAAAGGTGCCGGAAAAATCACAGCGTTTAATAACCAGAGTGTTTGGTGGTGATTTAATTTGCATATGGGGCTCTCCGGGGCTTGTGGTTTCAACCTTTCTCCTCACCACGGTGAGGGTTTGTGAAGAGCAGGGCTGAGGTTCTCCTGAAATCACAGGACTCCTGGAGGTCGGGATTTCAGACATACCAGAGCCAGGAAATTACACGGATGGACCAGACTGTTGAATTTATGGGATTTTAGTGTAAAAATAACAAATCCTTTAGTCTCCTCTCAAATCCCAGAGGAGAAGCTGGGGATGTTGCCCATTGCATCTGTCCCATCTTGGCTTTGCTAAGGTGGCAGTCGCAGCCCCTGGTGCCAAATGGTGCTAAGCTCTTCCCTGTGAAGGGCAGGGCAGGGTGGTGGTTAGGGGGGATAACACCGAGTCCCCAGAGAGCTGTGGGGTCCCAGCTTAGTTTACCATCCTGCAGAGAGGCATGTGTGAAGCTGGAGGTGGCCAGGAGTGTGCCGTGGTGTATTAGCCACAAACAGCCAGGCTGGGTCTGGGATGGGGATGAGGGTGGGGAGGAAAAGGACAGGGAAGAGAGAACAAGCAGTCTGCTTTGGCAGGTGCTGGGTCCCCTTATGAGGTTTGGTCTGGTTTGCAGCTTGATACCTCCTATCTCAAGTAATTAACAGGGAAAAGAGAGGGCCTGGTTATCCATCCTTCAAGAGCAAGGGGTTGAATTGAAAGGCAGCGCCTTGGAAGTGGATCAAATAGCTCTCCAGCCCCCCGCGCACGGCTCGGGAAACTTGCTGGCGTGCTGCGTTATCAAGGTGAACAGCTTTGGTTCAATTAACGGGAGGCTCCGAGCGGAGTCGTGGGAGGAGGTGCCCCCACCCTTTGGGAAGGAGCTGGGGCACACTGGGCTGATGGCAGCGACCCTGGCACTGCCAGCAGTGTGACACGGTTGTCCCGGTGTGCCAGGGGCACCAAGGCAAGGGGACCGGCTCCCCCTCCTCGCCCCTGCGATGGGTTTTGATTTACCCCTTGGAAAAATCGGTGCATGGGGAAGGATCGCTCTTTGTTACCGTCTTCTTTTCCCCCCCTCCTGCTAGTAATAAATCTCCCCAAAATCAATCGCTCCCAGCGATGAGCTGCCCATCAGCTCGCTGTGTACCCAAATCCCCGCAGATGACGGTGCTGGGAGCCCTGGATTTTTCCTGCCGGTCGCTGCCTGGGCTGCAGCTGGCTCTGGCACGCAGAAAGCTGCAGGTGTGATTTGTTCATTTGCCTCCACCCCCCATCCCTCCTGCTCTCCTTCCCCGCTGCCGCCGAGCCCACCTAGCTCATCCCACCCAGACCCGCATCCCACCCTGCGCCGACTCCGGCATCTCCCAGTGCATCACTGGTGGAGGGTTGGGATCTCTGGGGCTGGAGTGTGTCTGTCTGTGTGTCTGTGTGTGCATGGAGGGGAGGGGGGGTTAATTTGACCCTACGAGGTTGGGAGAGGGGAAAAAAAATCAAAACTATAAAGAAGGCAGCAGCCTCCTCCTTTTTCCCTCTCCCCCGCTCCAGAGGATTAAGCCTACAAAAAAAAAAAAAGGAGAAAAAAAAAATGACTGCAGCTTTCTGTTGACCCTGCATGATGGCATTTTTGCGCTCTGTGTGCTGCCTCTGCTGATTGCTATTCCTGGCACAAACACACACACACACACACACGCACACACACACAGCCCCAGCACGGCTCACACGGGCACGGCGAGCCCACTCCAAAATACCCCAAAAAAAAGAAAATCCCACCCCAAAAAAAGAAAAACCACCCCAAAAACCCCCCAAATTATTCCCAAAGCCAACCCAAACCGGTGCCGCTCGGTGTCCCCTGGCCACCCTGGTCTGTGCTGGGAGAGCTTCCAGCATCCTCTGCCTCTCGCCCTCTCCTCCACCCCACTTCTCACCTCGGTCCCCAGCTCCAAGCGAGCACTTTCTGCCGGAGCCGCCCGCAGCCAGAGCCCTCCACCACTCCTACCGCTGGCATTACATTTTCAGCCTGGATGCTATAGGGCCGTTTCTAATTACCTTATATCCCCTAGTGGTCTATGAATAATGGTTAGTGAAGGAGCTCAGAAGGGCTGCTGAGAAGGGAAGCAAAAAAAAAAAAAAAGGAAAAAAAAAAGGGAGAATTGTGCTATTTCTCACATTTTTTTTTCTAAGGATCTAATCTGGCTACTGTGCTCTGGAAGAGGAGGAGAGCGAGCCAGCAGGAGAGAGAGGAGAGAGCGAGGACCATCGCAGGTATTGTTGCAAGCTACATCTTTGTGCCTTTTTTTTTCCCCCTTTTTTTCTTTCCTTTTTTTTTCCTTTTTTTTTTTCTCTCCCCCTGAAGCCGCAGCAGAATTGGAGGTGGTGTTGGGGTGGGGGGTGTGTGTGCGGTCAGAGCTTTTCCCGGATTTATTTTTCTCTTGTGCAACTCGTGTGTGCCGCTGCGATTGAATGGATGCACGGCGGAGTTTGGGGAGGGAGGGGGGATTATACGTACATGTGTGTGTGTGTGTGTCCGTGTGTCCTATTTGCAGCAGCAAACGGAGGAGCCAGGGAAGTGTTGAGGGTTTTGGGGGGGGAGGTGGGGGGTTTGTTTGGCTTTTCTGGAAGTAATAAAGAAATTTGCAACCGGTCCAAAACCCCTCCTGACTTACCGATTGATGGGTGTCTGAACAAAGATACAGCTGAGACTTGGAATATCTGTGTGTGTGTGGAAGGGATGGATCCGCTTTGCTTGTCCTGCCTCCTACTTTTGCAAAGTTAAAACAATACCGGGCGCGGGGCTGTAAAAGCCTCTGCAGAGGGAAATCTTCCCGGGGAGGCTGATTTAATTGAGGAGTTATGGATGTGCATGGTTTTTTATACTTCCAAAAGTTGCGGTGGTGCCTTGGGCGGGCGCCTGGCTCTCCTTTGCCGTTGTTCTGCACGTGAGAACGCTGACTTGATGGATTTTCTTTCTTTTATTCGGTGGCTGGAGGGGCAGGGAAAAAATGGATCTAGCAGATAACCCAAGGAACCGTGGGGTTTGCACATCTGGCTGCGCCTTTGGAAAGCCCCTCGGTGGGACTTTCACCTCCCCGCTCCCTTTCTCCCACGGCAGATTTTGCCTCCAAATCCTCCTCCGTTGACATTAATAAACAAACAAACCGGGGAATAACATTCGTGGAGCCCGGTGAGGGGGCTTGGAGTGCTGCCGGGGGTGGGGGGAACCGTGTGCTTTTGTTTTAAATAACGAAAGGGCGATGATTGAAAACATATGAATAGGATGCAATGCAGAGCGGGTGTGTTGGGAGCGATGGAGGGGGGGGAAGAGCTGGAAAACTGCTTATACGACAGAAGCGGAGCTTGAATGAGTGTGGTGGAGATGAAAGGCGAGGGGTCTGTCCCTTGCCTGGCTGTGAGGCTGCAGGGGGGCAATTCCCAAAGGCTGAGGAATGGTCTTGGGGTGGGGAAGGAAGAGGAAAAAAGCCAAGCATGAAGTATGTGATTATATCCCATCCAACTTTGCCGGTTGCGGCGTTTAATGGAGCTAATTGTGCTGGGAAATAATAAAATCAGAGGGAAAACACGCCTGTGCGTGGAGGGGGGAGATGCGTGGGGGAGCAGAAGCAGGTCCCAAAGCCCTGCTGGCCCCCCAAAAAAGCGCTGCTTTTGGGGGGGTGGGTGATACCCAAGGCGGGGTACCCAAACGTGGCCGGATTTGTGTTTATTTGGGCGGAAATAAAGATGGAGCGGCTGCCCTGGGGAAGGCTGTAATCCCCCCGGGAACAGCTCCGAAACCACGCCAGGGCTGCCCTTCGCTGCCTGCCCTGCCTGGCCTTGCTTTTGTGTTTGTTTGCTTCCAAAGGGGGGGAGAAGGGAGCTGGAGGGGGCACGAAGGCGGGGAGAAGCCGGGAGGGCGGAGAGCCGATTTAAATTGGACTTAATGGATTCCCAGGGCAGCTCTTTTAGATGAAAGTCAAAATAAGAGCCAAAGTGAATCTCAGCAGACCTGTCTGTTGCATTAGAGATGCAGCCTTTCCTCTCCCTCCCTCCCTCCCTCCNGTGTGATGCTGTGTCCCCCCAGGGTGGCTCCGTGGGCTGACAGAAGGTGGGACCCTCTGGTGTCCTCCACGAGGGGTCACAGGGGGCTCCCCCGGGTAGGTTGGTCCGTGCTGAAGGAGGGGATGTACAGCTGGAACCCCCTGAGATGTCCCCCCTGGGAAGGGGGACAGATCCTGCCCAGCGTGGCACCTGGGAAGGACAGCAGTGAGGGTGCAAAGCAGGGTTCCAGACTCCTGCCTGGGCTCACTGCAGAGGATTTGGGGTGCCACAAGCCTGCTTGGTGCAGAGAGCACAATGCAACCCAAGTGTCACAGCTCTCCTGCCCCACAAGGGTCTGGGGTGTCACCTAGAGGGGACAGGTGCTGTGCCAAAGCCACATGGATCCTCTGCCCACCCAGGTTGCAGAGTGGTACACAGCAACAGGACCTGTGCCAGGCAGGAGAGATGAGTTTCCCCCCTCTCCTGACCTTTCCATTGCCCAGCAATTTGAAATGGGGGCAGACGGGGGGACTGGCAGATGGGACTATTCTCTGTAGGGGTCTCATCACCCCCACTTGCCCTCCCAGCCCCTTTGGGTGGCCAGAGGAGGTGGTGGCTGTTCCCAGGCTCTGTGTCCCCATGTGGTCCCACGGCAATGCTGCCTGTGGCAGTGGGCTGGTTCAGTGCAGCCAAGGACTCCTCAGGGCAGGTCCCTATTGTTACCATGCCCCTTCCCCAGCCCTGGGCACCTTCTGGAGCTACACTTGAGCTCTACATGGATGCAAACAAGAGCCACGAGCCCTGGGGCTGCTCTCAGTGGCATTTGATGGCTGTGGAGAGAGCGTGGTGGCCAGGAAAGAGGATGTGTGAGCACGATGGGGCTCTGCCAGCCCATTGGCTTAGCATGGAGGCAAAGCAGTTAACCTGGACATCTGATCTCCCCGGGAATTGTGTATTGACCCTGACAGCGATGCATCAGGAGCGACAGACTCTCCATCATCGATCCCTCTCCTCCCATCACCAGGTGTCGACACCGGCGGTCGCGGAGCCGGCTTTAATTTCAGGGCTCTGGCTCCAGCACGTAACACTTAGCTGTGGTCCCACGGTGCCGCCGAGCTGTGCAAACAAACACCTCTGCAGGCAGGTGGCCGTCCCCATTTTGTGGCTGGCTGAGCTGGGGACAGGGCTGGCAGGGGACTGGGACCCCTGGGTCCCAGTGCCATCGGGCAGAGAGGCATCACAGCCTTTGGTGGGGGACCCAAAATTCACCTGGAGCTCCTGCTTTGACTGTCTTTGGTAGGAAAACCCTGTGATTTGGCCCCTCCGTGCCATTGCTGCCAAGCAGCAGGGGATGCACCATAGCTGGGGAGTCCCAGTCCTTTTGCAGCCTTTGCTGGGTGACCTCGTCTGGCCTGGATGTGTCTTGCTTTCTCCACCTCCAAAATGGCAGTCAGGTGTGTGTGCCACCCCACAAGAGGCCTGCTGGGCAGCGTGGTGGTGTTTTTGGGTGCCTTGATTTGGGGCAGGACACAGGCGCTGGTGGGGGCCGGCTGGCACGCCGCCTCTCCTTCCCAGCATCTTGAGATTTCCGAGACGCACGCAGCCAAACTGAGGCTGAAAAAGCTGCTTGTGGTTCAAGAGCATCTCCTCGACGGAGGAGAGAGGGAGGCTTTTCATTCCTCCCTTTCTTTTGGAGCTATCCAAGCTCCCCTCACCTGTGCAGGGGCTCTTCCCGCTCCCCCCTGCAAGGGAACGTTAAAAGCCAGGGCCAGCAGATATCTTGACACCCCGTCAATCCAAGCCTTTTACAGCAGCAGTCTCTGAAGGCTGGCACTGCTGCACAGAAGAAAACAAGTGAGAAGAGGGGGGGAGGCGAGAGCAAGCCTTTGCAGCCGGCAATCGATAATTGTGGTGTCACTCACTGCCTTGGAAGTTCCCGCATCCCCACGGTCGCTGGTGGGGGGAGAAGGGGAGGGTGAGAGCTGGGCTTTGCCCCGCTCAGCACCGGGCACAGGGCACAGGGCAGGGGGTGATGGCGAAGGGCGAGAGCCCAGCCCTGAGCAGGAGCCTCCCGCTGCATTACTCACCACTTGATGTAGCTTGAACCTTTCAACTCCCTCCCCTTGGGGATGGAGCGGGCTGGGCAGAAGGTGTTGACGGAAAACGCTCTGCTTTCTTAGCTTTGAGGGCTTTTATTCCCCTTTCCTTCTGCTTTTGTTTTTTTTTCCCTTCCCCGCCCTACTCTGTGTGCATTTTGGACTTTAATATTCCCCCCAAAATATAAAAGAAACAAAACAAAACAAAACAAGCCCCAGCCCAGCTCCCCCTCATGTGTGTCTCCGTCTTAGCAAAAGCCGAGGCAAAAAGATCAAGGAATTCTTCCTTTTGTGCAGCTTTCAAGACCAAAGATGCGACGGTGAAAAGGGGAGGCTCAGAGTACCAGGCACACACAAGTGTTAAAGGAGAGGCTTCCCTTTTGTCTCTAAGGCAATCAGCCGGCGAAGGGATCCACAAATTAATTAAAAATTGCTCCGTCTTGATTGAGTTATTCCTGCTCGCATCCCACCTGCCTATCAAAAGAATGGGAATGGCAGGAGGAAATTCCTGTTTCTTTCCCAAACAGCTCAGACACGTACCATGGTCCGTCTCGCTTGCCTTTTATCCAGGCAGCAAAGGAAATAAAAAAAAAAAAAAGGAAGGGCTGGCGCGGTATCCAAAGAGATCTCTCCCGGAGGATCCGTCCCTCTCCTGTGCTAACAAATGCTGCCGGATTTGGACGATTCGAAAGAAAAATGAGCAGATTTACATGTCATGCATGGGCCAAATTGTGGTTGTAATTCCCATGAAGTTGATGGAGATCCATCGGAGATTAATTTGGCCCAAGGTCTGGCACTTGCTCCGCGGGGAATAGGCTGGATCTCTGCCTTGGTTGAAACAAGAGGTATTCAAATGGGTTTGTTGTGGCTGCACTGTGCCCGAGTGGTAGAGCCGAGCAAAAATCCCAACTGGTTGTGTCCCTGGTGCCAATGCACCATAAATACACCTCGAGCTGTCAAATCCTGCACAGTCTCTACCACATTTACCACTGAGAACGTTTTAAGGGGGGAGATTTATCTGTAGGGGCTGTACACAAGTCTCCCTGTGTGCTTTGCTAAGAGGCTTGAACTCCATCCCAGCATCCTGATGGGGGAAGCCTTTCTCCCCTCCTGCTTCTGGGATTTCCACCCAAACCGAGCCTGCACCAGGGCCAGGCTCAGCCCAAGCCCCAGAGGACACAGCTCCCCATCGCTGGGCTCAGGCTTTGGTTTGGGGGAGCATCATCAGTCAGTGCCTCCGAGCTGGATTCGGGGGGGTTGGTTTGCTGCTTTGCAGTCAGACCTTGCTTCCTCCGCTTTATTGTCATCTCCGCTCTTAGTCACCGCTCGATGCCTCACCAGGGGACACTGCTCCTGCTGCATTTATGGCAGCCACTAAAATTGGCTGCTCCGACAGGGAGGGACACTGAGCATCAGGGAGGCTCTGCCCAGCTCCCTTATGGTCCTTAACATCATCTGGAGTGTGCAGGGGAGCTGCAGGGCAGGTCAGTCACTGGATGGGTCCCCTGTGCCGGGGATGGACCTGCTGCTCCACTGGGTCCATCCGGCTCGTGCTCGTGGGAGCAGTGCAGGAAAGGAGCATCCCCAGCCACGTCCTCAGGTGGAGATGGCCGGCGTGTAAATGAAAATGAGATGCTCGATAAAGTAGGAAAGCATAATTAAAAACGTTCACGGCTGCTGGCTCGCAAAGCGTGGGCACTCAGTGATCCAGTGAGGCACAGCCGTCCCCCCCTCCCCAAACACCACGGCTTCCAGCCCTCCTCGGCTTGTAATAGTGTGTCCTTCACATGCCTGTCACTACATGATCTATAGAACAGGGCTGGCCTCTCATACCACTGCCTTCCACCAGGCCAGAGACTGGATTCTCCAGAGGAGACTCTAGTCCTATCATAGCATGTCCTTCACCGTGACTGCTGCTGCACAGAGACATGGCAGCACGGGGCTCTAATACCTTGTAATTCACTGTGACTGCTGTGGCAGGACCTGCACCGTGCTGTGCTGCTGCAGCCCTGCAGACCACTTGGCTTTTGCATCTGCTCTTGGGCTTTGGAGCAAGGGCTGGGTGGGAGGGGACACATGGTGGGGGGGTCTTGGAGGTGCCCCAGGGTCAGGGCCTGCTCCCTGGCTCCCAGTGGGCATGGGGAAGGTGCTGAGCATCCTTGGGGCATGGTCCCATCCTGCCTCTTGGGTGGTTTAAGGGAGAGAGTGCTGGGGGCCAGACCCTGCCTGGGCAGCGGAGAAATCCCTGTGAGTGTGCCAGGGTGAGAAATGGCCCCGGGATGCAAGGAAAACATCCTTCCTCTGGGTGGTTTGGACATCATAATAAATGTCAATATCTCCACACACACAAAGGAGAAAGGGACATTTGGCTACCGAGCACATTTGTTCCAGGAGCTGATTTACTTTGAAGACTTAAAGGGTCCTCTGATGTTTCCCTCTTCACTGGTTAACCCTGTTCCTTTGCCAGTTAAATAGAAATGCAGCTGCTGTCAATAAAGCCCTTCTGGAGGCTCCTCTGTGAGCACTGCCACGCTCTTCTCCTGGTGCTGTGCTGGACATTGCTCCCTCTTCCACTGATTTGGTTTAACTCCTCCACGGACAGAAGGTGGCTGCCCCCCTGAGTTTTTGCTGCCATGGTAAAGCGAGGGTCTTCCAGCCAAGTGATGGAGATCCCAGTGCTCACAGCACCCCCTTGGAGCCAGCAGGGTGTGGTGCCATGGCTCTGCACAGAACAGGGTGCAGGTGACCAGGGCTCAGCCAGGAACTGGATTTGGGATGGTTGCTTTGTGTTGCTGGGTTTTCTTTGGAGAGGAGGCACTGGAAAGCCAAGCCTGGAAGCTGGAGCTTGAAGGAAGAATGAGGATGAAGGAGAATGTCTTGGCAGGGCTCCTGGGATGAGAGAAGGGCATGTTTGGTGGCAAGATGGGTGAAGGAGCAGATTTTGGGAGCCAGTGCTTCCCTGCAGCAGGATGCTCAGCTTGTTTTCCAAAAGACTGGAGTTGGCATCTCCCCTTTTGCTCCCATTGAAATCATCAGTGTTGTTGCTGCTCCTGCTTGGACTGGGGAAGGAGGAATTTGGCCGAGTGGCTTTTTTAGCTCCCACTTCCCCCAGCAGCCTGGGCTACAGATCTGCAAATAGCTGTAAGGAGAGCAGAGATCATTAGCTGGAAGGATCAGATGAGATAGTTTCTTAAAAGGATTGTCTGATTTCTCTATTGATCAGCCTGATTTAAAAGGGGGAGTTGGGTCAGAGGGCATAAATTATCATTGAAGGAGGGGTGAAGGCCTCAAAGGCTGTGCTGCACTTAGCTGCAGTGCTCAGGAATGTGTCTCTCAGCAGGGACGTGCAGAGCTGAGCGCCGTGGCTGCCGGCCAAGCTGGGTCTCCTCTACACTGAACTGGGAACCGAGTCAAGGGAAGTGCATTTAAACTTGGTTAAAGAGCCTCTCTCTCTTCGCCAAACTGGTTTCTGCAGCCCCTGCCGGAATTGCAGGGGTGGGTGCCTGGGGTCAGAGAGGGAAGTGTAATCTGTGGCCCTGTGTGAGGTTTGGGTTGTGGTGATGGGTTGGGGGAGCTGTGGGGTCCCGCTGGCTCAGAGCTCCTTCCCTCCCTCCCCCAAGGGAGGATGCTCTCACCCCGGAGAGACCTGCGACCTCTCCCTGGCTTTCCCCAGGCTCCATGTGTGGTCTCAGGCGAGATGTTGAACCAGGGGAGGTTTCTGCCTCCCTGGCTATAAAACGAAGCTAATCTGCAACCTGAGGTTGCTGCTTTCCCCGTTCTTGTGATCACTGCCCAGGGCTCCTGCATCTCCTGCCACCGGAGTCATGGGACTCACAGCCTTTGCAGTGACCCCACCAGCTCTCTGGATTATGGGAAAAGGAGTAGGAAAACATGCAGGGAAAATAAGACACCGTCCCCACTGATGCAGAGGGTCTGGTTTTGGGGGCATGGCATATCTTCCACACCAGCTTTTTCTGCAGCAGTGTGGATCCATGCTGCTCCTTTCCTTATGTTCATCCTCATCCTTCTTCATGTGCCCAGGTCAGCATCCTGTCTCTACCTTGTACCACAGTTTGCATCTCCCACTGCTGTCCAGGGAAGGACCATGGGGATCTGCAACGGAGTTGTGTCACTGTGAGAGCTCACAGGGTGTGAGCTGGAGCCAGGACAGCCTGGCTGGCCAGGAAAAGCTGCGGGAGAACTTGGGGGATGCCACAGTATCCTCCAAATGGGGTTTGTGCCCTTTCCCACCCCAGTGGAGTTTGTTCTTCTTTTATTTCTGGCTGTGCCAAAATAAACCAGTGCAAGAAGTGTGATTTCTGGAGCTGTGGGCAGGACTGAGATGCTCCTGGTGAGTGCTGGGCTGAGGCATCTGCGTGGAGCAGCCCTGTGGGGAAGGCTGACACAGCCACACTGCTGGTGTCCCCAGGCTGGGGCCACGTCCCAAAAGTGTGTCCATCTGCCCTTTCCAGGTGCTGCTCCACATGCCAGCGGTGCAGCCGAAGCTGCTGCCCACCCCAGTGCATCCATCCTCCTGCTCCTGCCCTCCTGTGTAGAATAATTGAATCACAGAGTCATTAAGGTTGGGAAAGCCCTCTAAGATCATCACATCCAACCACTAACCCAACACAGCCAAGCCCATCACTAAATTATGTCCCCAGGTGCCACATCCATGTGTTTTTTGAACACTTCCAGGGATGGTGACTCCACCTGCCCTGTTTCGATGCCTGACCACCCTTTAGGTGAAGAAACTTTTCCTAATATCCAACCTAAGTCTCCCCTGACACAACTTGAGGCTATTTCCTCTTGTCCTGTCACTTGTTACCTGGGAGAAGAGACCAACCCCACCTGGCTCCCCGCTCCTGTCAGGGAGTTGCAGAGAGCAAAAAGGTCCTCCCTGAGCCTCCTTTTCTCCAGGCTGAGCCCCCCCAGCTCCCTCAGCTGCTTCTCATAGGGCTTGTGCTCCAGACCCATCCCCAGCTCCATAACCCTTCTCTGGACATGCTCCAGAACCTCATTGTCTTCCTTGGAATGAGGGGAACATCCCCATGTGCCCCATCCTTGTGCTGTCAGGGATGGCAGCGTGGCAGTTCCCTGTGACGTGTGGCTTGGAAGAAGGCGAGCCAAGTCATTATCACAGGTCATCTCTGCCAGGGGGAGAGCAGGGGACCAGCATCCCAGCCCAGGACACGACTGGGAGCAGGTGGCATCGGGCAGAGGGTTCAGACCCGGCATCAGGCTGAGTCAGGGGCATGGGGACTTGTGGCAGCCCCACTCCCACCGAGGAGTCGAGCATCTCTTCCAAGCATCCTCCGGCTTTGGCCTCCCAGCATGGCTGTGGGAGCAGCCACCAGCACGGCATTATCCTGGAAATGTCATCCGAATGCCAGCCCGCTGGTGAGCGCCAGGACACGGTGGGAGGCGGTGACTCGGCTTGCCGGCATTGGCTACCATTTTAGAGGAAATGTGGAGCGGCGGGTAATTATTTCTCGTCCTTAATTGAAATTTCAGCCTCAGTGGTTCGCGGGAGCGGGCGGGAGAAGGAGCACAGGCGAGTGTGGCACGAACGTGGGGCTCGTCGTGGGACGAGGGGGAGCACAAGCACACCGAGTCCATGGGGTGGCAAAGCATCTCCCGGCTCACACGGGGTCTGGCACCACCAGAAAGGAATTCCCACAGCCCACAGCATGGCCTGCTCGTGGTTGCAAAATAAAGCCAACCCTCCAGAACACTGAGATTTTAATTTTTTTTTTTTTTCTTTTTAGCGGGGGAGGATGCTTTATTGTTTCTTTATCCCTCTATTTCTGTTTTGCTTGGGATGAAGGGCCAATTAACTGGAATTAGGCGCTGCAGCCTGGCACCCCGCATGGGCTCGGAGCAATCAGGTGTAGCGCAGCATGGCTGATGAGAGCCAATCAAGATGTATAAATGAGGTGTTGACATTCAAACAGCAGGTACCCGCGCCGCCCGGCCGCAGCCGCGCCTGCGCTCTGCCGAGCCCACCGCATGGACCCAGGCATGGAGAAGGGATGGTGCCCGGTGGGGCAGCGGGCTCTGCTGCACTCCTAGAGCTTTTTGTGTTAAGCATGATGCTGAGGAGCCTGTGCTGGGAGCAGTGGGCGTGAGGGTTGGTGGTGGGCATCCCTGGCAGGGTCTGTTTGCTGGCACTCATCATGCCCAGTGCCAATGCATCCTATAGTCAAGGAGATGCAGTACCACCAGCCCTTAGTGCTGCTTCAGGGTGGGCAGCAAAGCAAAATACTGTTCCTTTGGGGAAACTGAGGCATGGGGCAAGTTGGTGGGCAAGGTTCGCAATGCCAGGGCCTGGATTGACCCTCTGAGTTTTGTGTTTCCATTGCCAGGGTTAGTTTTGTCTCTAACCCAGCAGGGCCAAACGGCAGCCTGGCACATCCATCCCCATGCAGAAATTGCCACAGCCCAGAGACCATGGATGGGGACCATGGATGGGGGACCATGGATGGGGACCTTGCTGTGACCACTGCGCTGGCAGGTGCAGGGCCAGCACCCTCCAGGAGTTTGTCACCCTCTGACCATTTGTCACCCATGGCTCTTGGGTTTGCTGTAGCTGCCACCGTGGGACACAGACCCCTCAGTGGCAGGTGGGAACCAGGGGGGACCTGCTGGCGTGGCAGCACCACGCAGACCAGAGGAGCTCAGAGGCCATCCAGGGAGGAGAAAGCAGCTCCATGGCAAACAACCTCATCAGCGTTTCCTGTCTCACGATGGAGAAATCGCATGTGGTGAGAGGCTCTAAAAATAGGCTCGGCAAACTTTTAACCACATTTGCAGATGTTAAAGGTAAAGCCAGAGCAGCCCCAGGGAAGAAAACATCCCTGGCAGTGCCTGCCCAGTGTTAACCCTCAGCTCTGCTGGTTAGGGGGGAGACAGATCCGAGGGCAGGAGCCCTGGGATGGGCAGTGGGGCTGAGCCTCCACCTTGGTGCATCATTCTCTGCCGTGTCCCCATTAAGCGTGTGCTGGGAGGACATTAGGAACAGGAGCACGTACCGGCAGGCTCTGTCTAACAGCGCTGCCGCCTGACCCTGATTTGTAGCAGGGCTGAGCAGGGAGGGTTGCTGTAGTGTTACAGCTCTTCCTGTGGTAATAGCCGGCCAGGCATCACTCGTGCGGCACTGCCAGTGGCACAGGGAGGCCACAGCGGCACGGGAAGCCCGAGGCCACCAAGGCGGATGGGCTGGGAAGGAGAAGATGCCGTAGCTGGGTCATGGCGCGCTTGCTTGCAAGGGAAGAGAGGGGGCACATGGGGACACGCGGTCCCATGGCACAAGCGGTGTTACCACTGGGGTTGTGTCCCCGTGGCAGCAGTGCTGGTGCCGGGCACGGTGGCAGGGAGACTGCTGGGTGCTGCCTGTCCCTGTCCCCACCAGCCCCATGACCCCTCATATCGCAGTGGGTGCGTGCTAGCGGTGATGCTGTCCCCTTGCCACCTGCCCCTGTGTCACATCACCAGGGCTGGAGTCATTTGGGGACAGCAGCCAAGGCTGCCAGGTCCTCTCCCAGCTCCGGGATGGCACCCAGGGGATCCTGTTTCACCTCCCTGTTCTCTGCCATGCCAAGGGTGACAAACCATCAGAGGGTGCCTATGGTGGTGCCAGCGAGGTCCCTGTGCACCATCCCTGCACCATGGTGATCTCTGCCTGGGGACAGATGCATCCTACTGTCATTCATCCTCAGGGACTTGCAGAGGCAAAACTGAGCTGGCAATGAAATGGAAATAAAAGCCCCAGAGGGTCATGGTGAGCCCCAGTGTTGTGGTCCTTGTGGGTGGAGGGCTGGCAAAGGGGGTGTTCTACCCATGAAAGATGGAAGAGGTGGCACTACCTGCCAGCATCACCCCATGGTGCCGTGGTCCCTGTGCCAGCCCCACAGCCCCAGTGGGAGATAGCAAGGACCTTTAACCTCAACAACGTGGAGAGTTGACTTGGACCATTGGAGAGATGAAAAGAGGCAGAGAGAGACTGAGGAAAGGGAAGGAATGGAGATTCTGTGGGTTACCTCAGCTGCCTGATGCTGACAACTTGCATGCCCTCAGCACCTCTCGCACGCAGCTCGGTGCCGGGGCACGGGAGGGCACATGACTTTCTTCCCGGGAGGATTTTAATAGTTGCTGTTTGTGTGATGTCTGGGGGAATCCATCGCTTTCTGTCTGCCATTGCCTGGCTTCACCTCTCCTCCTGCTGGCAACTGCTGCATCCTCACAGGGTGTTGGTTTGGGTTGTTGTCAGCCTTCACCTGCAACTCTGGCGGGGAAAAGCTGTCCCTCAGAGGTTTATTTAGCTAAAAACCCCAAACCAAACCCAACCTCAAAGAGACACAGGCTGTGAGGTGCCTCCTGGCCACATGACTGGAGTGCTGGGGAGCGGTGATGGTCCCCAAGGGTCCCTGCAGGTGAAAAGCCAGCCACGTCAGGATCGGTGTTTTGGCAAAAGGCATCACCTTGCCAGTAGGAGTAATAGCCAGGAGGGGGAGGGGGCCAGGCAGACAAGCAAATCCGTTTTATCAGACGCCGCATATTTTATGAAAGCACATTTCAGCTCTTCAGCCTTGGAAAGCTTTTCATACCCTTTAATTTTCTAATAAAAAGGAATTACGTTTGCTGAAAAGCCAGTAACAAGATTCACTGTCATTGTCTTTTGTACAGACCATAATTCCTGGCTTGGGTTCCTGCCTGCAGCCCTGTTGTGTGGTCCCAGGTGTGGGTCAGGAGTGCTGGCAAGGGGGCGTGAGGGCCATGGCCATGCTGGCAGTGGGCAGGGAAGAGCTTTGCCAGTGGGAGGTTGTGGCAGGTGCCAGGGAATGACGGGGGGCAAAGGTGAGCACCATGTTCAGCTGCATCCACAGCGATGCCTCCTGGTGCCGAACACAGATCCCTGAGGAAGCAGCTTCTGGTTTGGAGGTGGTCCCCGCTGTCTGTGTGTGCCAGCGAGTGTGGCAGGTGGGACAGCTTTGGAACCAAAAATCAGGGAGTCTAATTGCCTGGTGGTTGGCCTTGTAACCACAAGCTGGAGAGCGGTGCGAGGTCCTGGCGAGGCTGGTGGCCCGAGGTCTTTGATGTGGCTGGGACAGGTAGTGGCTACACATGTGTGGGAGCAACTGGGTGTCTTTGCTGGGGACAGTGGGATGGTGTCCCCCAGCTCTTCACCAGCATGGCAGACCTGGCTGGTGAGGTTTGTCTGGGCAGATGGCTCTTCCCAGTTATTCCCTGCCATCCTGGGTATTCCTCCTGCAGGCTGCAAGACTGGCATGCAAACACAGCACCTGAGAGCACAGCAAGATCAGGGCGCTCCCATAATCCAACCAACCACAGGCTGTGCCAGCAGGCAAAGCGTGCCTGGGTGCCAGCTGGGCCTGGCACCAAGGGCCACCATCTCCTCCCAGCTTCCCCCAAGCAAACCCCTGGCACACCCTGGTGGCATTTGTGATGTGGGGAGCCCTTTTGACTGGCTTCCCACTGTCCTGCAGGGGTGGATGTCCCTCTGAGCACTGGAGCAGAGCTCTGCCTGTGCCGTGCGGGCTCCCGGCCGGCTGCCACGTGGTGCCAGAGCCACGATGCTCCGTCTCCCTCCGAGTTGCTCATTTGAAGTTTCAGCTCACCGGCTGTTTTCACGCAGGGGCGATGCAAAACCAACCCACAAACACCAATAAATATCTTCTATATCCTCCCCCCGCTCCAATTCTCATTTTCATTCTTACTTCCCAGCTGGTTTTGGGGGGGAAACGGGTTTTCAAAGCTTTCTGTAAACGTGTGTAACAATAGGAAGCGTTGCCTTTTAGCCTGCGGCCGGCACAGTTTTAAATGAGGTCCCAGGTAGTCATGGTTACCTCTCCTCTTCAGTAAGAGATGACTTTTATTTCCTGCCTTTTGTATTTGCACATCGCAGATATACATTCTCCTAAACCATAATTGGTATTCACGGGTAGACAGGAACGCAGGAGTGAGCCGCCACAAGAGGGGAAGAGCCAGATGGACGCAGGGGGTGTCAAGGTCTCCAAGCCCCCAAACATCAGGAAATCTTAATTTCAAGTCATTTTTCCTCCCCTGGCAAGGGCGGGGAGACAGACCTGCCTCTCTGCAGCCTCAGGGCTTGTCCTGATCCCACCTCCCTCACAGCATCCTGGTTAGTCTGGATGCTGTGCCAGGTTTCGGGATTCACCCTCTGGTCCTTCAAGCCTCTCCATCATCTCGCATCCCCGCCAAGCATCCCTCAATCCTGCTGGTCTGGGAGGATGGAAGAGGGGCTGCTTTGTGTCCCCCCATCCCTGAGCAGGGTCCTGGCCCCATGGGCATTCCAACCCTGCACCCCTTGATTTTTGGAGGTGTGGAGGGACAGCAGAGCTCTGGGGCTGTGTGCTCGCAGCGGGCACAGCCCAGGAAGCGGGCGCGGGAGGGAGAAGCGCTCGGCAATGATTGATGAAAGATCATAGCCTCATTCCACGGGATCATTGCTCAGAGTGTGGGCAAAGCTGCGTGTCCCAAGGGGACCATCGCCTGGATGCATGCGAGCCTGCGATTCAGGGCAGAGGGGATGGAAAGCCACATATTTTATGCCTTTTTTTATTATTTTTTTTTTCTCTCTCTCTCTCTCTAAAGCACCAGGAAAACAAAAACCCAAGCTGTCTAATCAGAGACAAGCAGATTCCACCCACTTCCTTGGAAAACTTGCATTTGCTAGGAAATCATCTCGCTGCATTTACAGCAAGCAGAGTGCCCCAGCGGTAGCTCGTGCCTTTCTGGCAGGATGATAACCAGCGCTGAACAATTATTGCGCTGGAGCGGGAGCAGCAGACATATTGGCTTTTCTCAGCCAGCAGGAAAGAATTTGCAAAACTAAGCAGGCGACTGGAGCAGCTCGGATTTGCAGCGTTGGATGCGCGGTGCCGGGGATTCACAGCTCACCAGATTTGCTGGTGGCAGCATATCAGGGACTCACACACCGCATGCACCTGGGCTCCTATTTACATGATCTTTTTCGTTCTTTTTTTTTTCCTTTTTGCGAAGGGAGGGTCTGATTTTGCTGCCGGGAAAATGCCTCTGCTTCCCAGCTTCCCCCGCGGACACTCAGCCCCCCAGGTGTGCGCTAGGAAAGGGGGGAGAAGTTGTTTGCTACTGTATTTTTTTCCCTTTTAATGAGCAAAATGTGTTCTTGTCATAGAATCGTCAAATCTATTGAATGGTTTGGGTTGGAAAGGACCTTAAAGACCATCCAGTTCCACCCCCTTTCCATGAGCAGGGACCTTCCACCAGACCAGGCTGCTCTAACCTGGCCTCGAGCACTTCCAGGGAAGGGGGAACTACATCTTCTCTCTCTCTGTGCCTGGCCACTCTCACAGGAGGGGTGTTCTTAAAAGGGCTTCTCAAAGAATGCTGTCAGAATTGTTGTCAAGGAGGTTGTCCTTAAAAAACAGAGTGATGGGAAGAAAAGCAGCAGCTCCATGGCATTTACCTCTGTGGGGCCACGATGGATGTACAGCACCAGGATCCTGCCCCATGCCATCCTGGCTGCCCATGCCATCACCAGAGGAGCAGGGTCAGTCCTGGGGCTCCCAGGGGAGCCCTTTTGGGGCACAGCCCCAAATCCCCACTCAGGACAAAGCTCCCTTGCTCAGTTTAACTCCAGGCAGGGAAGTATGGGACTGCCGGAGCCACTCCCAATCCCAGGGAGGTTTTTGGTCCTTCCACAGGCAAAATTCCCCCTGACTTCAGGCCCCATATCCACTTCATGATTTGGGCACAGGGGAAGCAAAGAAGTCAGTTCTCTACAGCCTTGTGGAGTTGGGAGCTGAGTTTGGCCCCATTTCCCTCTGCCCACACATAGCAATTCCTGTCCCAGCTGGAGCATTTCTGAACGGGATGGAAAAGTGGCAAAGTGGCATGGCAGGGTTTTGGTGTGGATTTGACTGTGTTCCCACTGTGGGTGAAGCCTGTTAGGGGCAGCAGGGCAGTGTCTGGTCCAGCCCCACTCAGGATGCAAACTGCGCATCAGTTGCACCAGCAGCTGATGGAGACTCCAGTATATTAGCAGCATTAATTAAGTTACAAAAATTATGCATGTTATCAGTTATGAGACGACCTTTCATAAACTCAGTTATTAAAGCAATAAAGCATGACCCGCTGGTCCTAACCAGTCTAATGGCTGGCTAAGAGCACGGTTTTTCGCATAATACTTTTAGCAGGTCATTAGCTGAGCAATAAGATAACATGGAGAGCCAAAGTGATGTGCGGGAATGGCAGTGGAGGCGCTTGATGAGGGGACACAGGGCTGGGGGTCACCCGTCCTCCCACACGGCTTGTATGGGTGTGAACAGCTCTGGGGGTGGCTGTTGCAGGTGATGCTGCTGTGGTGGATGATGCCAGGGTGCTCTCAGCCCTGTGCCATGCTGAAATACCAGTGCCATGGGGCAAACCTGGGACAGGTGTGGGGCCAGTGTTGGTTACACTGCAGCCCTGGTGTCACTGCCAGAGGCCACACTGCAGAAGAGAGATGGGGTATTGTGATGTGATCACCCAGGGTCACGGTGGGCTGTAGGATGGGGATGGAGACCCTGACCTTCCATGAGGCCAGGGGTGAAATGGAGGGGCTTGGGATCCTCCCACCTGGCTGGTCTTGGTGTATGGACAGTGCTGGTCTCAGCATGTGATTGCTGTTGGTCTCTCTGGGCTGAGACCCCAATTTGGGGCTGTGCAGGTTGGTCCCCCTCCCTGCCATGTCCACCGCAGCACTAGTGGGGACATGCCAGGTATCCATGGCCACCCA
The DNA here is from genome assembly GCA_013396655.1 of Campylorhamphus procurvoides. NCBI lineage: Eukaryota > Metazoa > Chordata > Aves > Passeriformes > Dendrocolaptidae > Campylorhamphus > Campylorhamphus procurvoides. The sequence goes on from WBMV01006984.1 coordinate 825,778, forward strand.
GAGGAAGCCACTGATCTCTGGCCACAAGGTCCTGCTCCCTCCACATGCCATTGTCATTAGCAAGTGCATCCCAACTGGGTGTGATACCCCCCCTACCCGTGGCTGTGCTACAATACCCAGACACACTGGGAGCCACCAGTATCCCCAGCACCCCCAAAGCGCCTTTCCCAGTCCCCGCCAGCCATTTCCAAGCACTGACCCTCTCCATAAACAAAGGAGAGGGAGAGGGAGGGTGGCTGGCATGTTAATATACTCTCCCCCCCTCTTTTCCTCCCTTCATCCCTCTGGGAAAGGCCTTTGCAGATATAAGCAAACCTTGATTAAAAGCTGCCTGACAGGCAACGGCAGCAGCAAGCAGCAGGCAAGGAAGCTCTCCAAGTCCAAAGGGAGCTGCTTCTGCTGCTGCCGCTGCTGCCTCCATTCTCAGATGTCCCTGATCCTTTAATCAATCACAGCCGCGGAAGAGAAGAGCAAACACCCGTGCCGGGGCAGAGGTATGTGCACGCATTCGTTCCAGCCGCAGCCGAGGCAGCAGGGCGGCCGCACGCCTTGGGCTGGAGGCACGGAGCCTTCCCTGTGCTCCGAGCTGCTCCTTCATCTCACAGAGACAACCAGGGGTTGTGTCCCCACCGGTGCCTCCGACAGCCCCAAGGGATCCGGCACGGAGGATGGTACCCCATGGGGTGTAGGCAGTGGAGGTGGTGAGGGAAGCGAGGGAAGCCTCTTGCCCTCTCTCCAGGTGCTCCAAGGTGCATTCGTGGGGAGAGGATGCTCCCAGCTCCCATCCCACCGTGCTCGTGTGCCTGGTTAGAAACCTGCGGGGGAAATGGGGGGTTTGCAGATGAGTACCCTGTTGGGGAGCTGTGGGAATGGGGATGGCCTGGGCGTTGTATCTAACACCATGCTGCCCAAACCCAGCCATCCTTTGGTGGCACACCATGGCTGGGCAGGTGGAGCAGCACCCACGGCTCCTGGGGATGTCCCCTTTGGAGAGCAGAGCCTCATGCTGGGCTGTGTGGTGTGGGCGAGGGTCCACTCCAGCTGTGAGGGGACACGCAGGGCCTCACACCAGCCGTGGCCATACCCTGAACCACCAGCATGCAGAGAAACCGCCCACCCCCATGATGATTTGTCACCGAGTCCTGTGTGTCACCGCAGGGCTCGCTCCTCAGAGAGGCTGGAGATGGGGGCGGAGGGATGGGAAGGGAAAAACACGTCGTTTTAATAAAACCCAGCCAAATCCTCTTGTTCCTGACGTGCCTCCCCAACTCGCGTGTGGCAGTGGGGGCTCCGCCGGTGCGAGGCCGGCAGGGGCAGGCAGGGACCATGGTGGTTTTTCCTGCCTATTTTTGTCATTGCTTATTTTTAGCACAGCATCTTAATATATTGTGACAGTGCCCTGGGACTACCGTGCCTCTGGTCACAGGAGAAGGTGTCTGGGGCAGAGCCTCTTGACGCCGCAAACGAGTCCCAGCCAATCCCTGGAATGATGCTGGGATAACGAGGGGGAGGTGGCAGGGATGAACCCATGTACTGAGTTTGTTGGGGCTCTGCAAGGAGGGACATGCTCTTGGGGGAGTCTCAGGTTTTAGTGTATTCTTTAATAAGGTGGTTCTGGTAATGATGGGCCGATTGCTGGCAGAGCTGGTGCTGAGAGCCCATGGAGATGTGGACATGGAGGGTTTGATGTTTCAGGGACCTCATGCATACTGGGGCATGCCAGAGCCATGCTGGCCTCAATCTCCCTCCCTGGAGCTGCTTTTTGGGAAGGGTTGAATGGTTTCCATGCCAAGATGAACCTCATGGTTGCGCTTTTGGACCTCCAAATGTGTTTTGATGAGAGGCAGAGAGGCAGCTGGCAGAGGCACAGGAACACTGGGCTCTTGCTGGGATCGGGGTGGGATCCCACCAGGCCAGAGGTTAGCAGCCCTGGCTCAGCCGTGGCTGTAATTCCAGTGGGGACCCTGTGTCCGTGGGAGAGCTGGGCGTGCCGTGGCACTGGGTTTGGCAGCACTGCCTGCCCCAAGCCCATTAGTAATGGATCTTTGTGGAATAACCCTCCTCATTAAGGCGAGCTACCCCGTGTGTCAAAGCCGCTTTATAAGGAAATTATACTCGGCTCCAGCCGGGCTGTGTGTATGTAAATGGGGCAATGCACAGCCCTGATTGAGACATCGTGGGGGCTGCTCAGCCTGGGACCCCTGGGAATCTCCAGTTCCAGGGTGCAATGGGGGCTTTGGAGGGGCTGGAGGGTGCTGGCTGTGGGGGATGCTCCTCAGTCACCTCCCAGGGTCTGGCAGCCCCTGTTGTGCAGCCAGGGCCTTGGCAGGAGCCATGCAGCTGGTTAGGGCTGGGATGTTTCCAGATGCTGGAGGCTTCAGCATCCCAGCTCCAGCCCCCATGTTCTCCCCACAGTGTTGAGAGGGTCCTGCTCTCTGCATTGTGGCACCTTTCTTGGTTTGGGGGAGCAGAGGGGAACCCCCTCTCATGCATCCCACAGCCCAGTTTTGTTAAGATATCACTGAGCGACCAGCACTGGTAGCAGAGCTGTGGGATCCCCCTCTGCTCTCCGTATCATGACCCAAAGCCCTACTGAGCTGGAATTAAATCCTTCTGACCACACGCATCTCTGGCACTGGGATGCTCCACACACACATTTGGGATTTTGAGATGCTGCAGGGTTTGGGAGAAGCAGGAAGAAGGTGCTAGAACTGAAGCCATCAGACATGGGGTGGCCTTGGAGCCAACAGAGAGACACTGAGGGACACCAAGGGACGCTGAAGGACACCGAGGGACACTGAGATCCTTCACACAGCACCTGTGCTCGCTGCTCCTTTCCAAGAAGGAGAGGACACAGCAGTGCCAGCCCCCCGGGATGCAGCTGGAGCATCCCCACATGCCGGGATATCGGCGCCACTTTGTGCAAACACAGCAGCAGCTCGGCAGGGAAGTGAGACCCTTCTCTTTTTTGGCAGCGCGTTGCTAATCAGCAGGACCCGGCGCGCTCCACCACGGGCACGCCGCGCGCTGCTATTTACGGAGCTACTTGAAATACACCTGCAGGAGGAGAGAGGAGCGCCGGCAAGTAAATAACCCAGCAACCCACCGGAATGAAAACGGGGAGAAGAGGTGCAGCAACTGAAGGGAAAGAGCAAAAATGAAGTGTGATGTGGCACTGAGGGGCTCCGTCCCAATCGTGCCCTTGTTTTCCACAGGGATGCTCCCCAGTGCTGATGTTTGGTGGGGACACCCCATTCCAGTGGCCATGGGAGATCTCACCTCATCTGTGGAGCAGGCAGGGATGGATGGAGTCCTTGGCCCACCACCCCACTCACCGTGTTTACCTCGTGCTGCTGTTCAACTCCTGCCTCCCCCCGCCCTTTTCTGAAACATTATAAATCAAACAGCTTAAAATGTAAAGCATCAAAAATTCTAAAACCTTCATCTATTATTAACTGTGACAGTAAATTCCACCTCTGAATGCTTCTCATAGCAACTGTTACCAGGACTCAGCATCCAAAGCTGATGTTCCAGCAACTTTTCCATCATGCAGCCGCCGCTCTGGTGATGCCAACACCGACCCAGTGAGACTGGCTGCCATACCTGACACCTTTCTGTGGGATTGGGATGCCAACAGAGAAACTAAGCTCAGATTTAGTGAGCACATCCTGCCATAATAAAGGAGCTCAGTGCCTGCATGTTGGACTGTAGGAGCTGGTTGTGGGATCCCCCATCATGGTCCTGCCTCTGTGTCAGTCATGCAATCCCCAAACTTCATTATTTTCACCATCACATTATGGAGCACCATAAATAATGAGAATGGGGATGGAGTGGTTAAAATAAATGGATAGGGAGGGATTTTTTGAGGGGTTGGTGTTTTCCATCACAGCTTTGCCCCATTGCTGGTTGTTGTTGTGACCCCTGTGTGGTGACCCCTGCTCTGAGCATTGTGTTGTGGAGACTCTGTGGTGTGCTGTGTTGGGTTGGGGTGGTTTGGGTTGGATTTGGCTGTGTGGCAGCACCATGAGTCTGGTTGGATGTAGAGCAGCCCTATGGAATGCTGAGCCTGGTCTGGTGAGAGCCCCACCAGTGCACTGGCATTCCTGGTGCTGGGCCATGACCGTGGCGAGGCTCACACCGGCACCCCAAGCACCCAAACCCACCCAAATTCTCCCAACAACTCCCACCAGGCCATGCCTGGTGCCTCCACGCCCCAGCATGGGTATCCCTGCCTCGCAGTCATCCTGGCTGTTCCACCTTCCTGCAAATCCTGGTGCTGCCCACTGGGATCTCCTGTCGTGCCATGCTGGGCTGTGCTGGCTGCAGGGCCAGGCAGCAGCGGCTGCTCTGCTGCCTCCCCAGGGACAGGCAGCAATTTTCCTGCTCTGAAGAAGCTTGTGAAGGTTTGAGTGAATCTGGGAAGCAAATCTAATTGGCAACCTGGTAATTCCTCGGGGGGACATGTTCTTTGGTCATATCTAAGTACATTCCAGCCAGTGTTTAAGACACGCTGAATCCAAACGTGGACAGTCAAATACCAGCAGCTCTAAGCTCCTTATCTATTTCAGGCAGATTAACTCCTTAATCATCTCTTTTGGAAGTTCCCTGCCCCAAATTCCTCTCCCCTCCTCTTTCCCCCTCCCTGGTTTTTCAGCAGGAACAAAAGGAGCCGATTTTGTGGGGTGCCAAAGGTGGGGACGGCGCCTGCTGTGATTGACAGAGTCAATAACCGGGAGCTGGGAGAAGGCCTTTGGAAATCTGCCTCCCACTTCACCTGCCCCTGTATTTGTCTCCGGGATTTGAAGCCAGGGAATGTATAATACCAAAATAATTTACCACACAGCATCAAACCTCGATTTTTTATTTTCAACCTCCTTTTATTCTAATTTCTTTTTAACTTGTTTTATTTCTCTCAACCCCATTTTATTCTTATTTTTCCTTTTTCCCCGTGGGTTCCTGCTTAGCATGCCCTAGCAGGGATCCCACCAGGGGACCACTCCACATCCCCCGGCCCCACTCGTGGCAGGGGGATGCTCATCCCTGCCCTGGCAGGCAGAGGAGCCCGTGCTGAGCCGTGGTGTTGGCCACTGTCACTCAGGAGAGTGTCAGAGCATTACACCTCATTACTGAGCTGTCTGCTGCCGGCAGGGATGGCTTAGGGCAGAGCCTGGCAGCTCCACAGCTGGATTTGGCTCTGGTGGATGGACCTGTCTGTGGGCAGATGCTCAAACGTGGCATCTGTGGGGTGGCCGGATCCAGAGGGGTTTGCTGTGGTGCTGGCGGGGTGCTGGTGGTTGCTGGGTTGTGTGGTTCAGCACAGTGGGGTGGGTGCCCCAAAAGGGAAGGCAGGAGGTGCTGTGAGACCAGGGGGATGGGAATAATGCCACTGTAACCAGGGGTCCTGGTGAGGGAGTCTCAGTGGGACTGGGATCATTTGGACTGGGACTGGGGGTCTCTCTGAGACCACGGGTAACATTTAATAACACTCATCTAAAACACAGGCATGAATGTCCCTATGTGCTGGACATGGTGAGGACACAGGGGCACCTGTGGCAAAGCCCCGTCACTTCTCAGATGGGGAGTGGGCATGGGATGGTGCCAGGGTCTGTCTTTTGCCATCAGCAGCCATCCCACAGCAGCTGAAGCCTCCTGGTTTTGGATGCCACAGCGTGAATTTGCTGAAAGTTTTCCCAGTAGAAAACCTGGCTGTGACCAGGGAAGAGCCAGAGGGAATGGACCCAGAGGGAATGGACACGGTCAGGAGAGCTGGAAATGTCCTGAGGGTGACAGCCACCTTTGGGGTCTCCAGTCCTGGTGGGGATAGAGAGACCCAGTGGGGAGGAGGTCCAGTACCCTGGCACAGGGCTGGGACATGCTGCTCCATCCCTTTTCTCCTGGGCTGGCATTTCCCAGCACCAACACTGTGGACAACACAAACCCAAACCACCCCATAAGTGGGAAAACTGAGGCACAGCTATGGAGTGGTCCCAGTTCCCCAGGGGCTGCAGCCTCACACATCCAACCCCATCCATGAGCAACCAGCTCACGAGGCAGACCAGATCTGGGACTGCAGTGAGGATCCATTCCCTCTCCCATCCTTGGGGGAGCTTTTATTTATGCAGCATGAACCCCTCGGGGCCTCAGCATCCCCAAGGAGGGTGCCAAGGACATGGCATCACTCCGGCTGCCCTGCTTGCCACCTTTCCTTGCAGGGATGGAGCTTCTGTCCTGCTTCAAGGGGGAACTGAGGCAGGGGGCAAACAGGATGTGGGAGAGGCAGGGGGTTAATGTTAGTGGCCACAGTAATGATTGGAATGGTTAATTATTATTGGAATTGAAATGAATCAGGCTAAGAGAAGGAGGGGAGGGAGGAAGGGAGGAAAGAAAAAGGATCCCAACCTGTCAGGCAGAAAATAAGAAGAAAAACGGGAGCATGCAGAGGACTGGCCAGATTGTCACTCCATGCCAGCACTTGGGGGGAGGCTGGAGGGGTGGCTGAAGGTCACCATAGGGGTGACAGTGGCCCAGTGCCACAGTTGTGCCCCAACAGAGGTTTGTGCTGACAGCTGCAGGCAGGTCTGCACCAGGATCTGGGTTGGGAGGCTGGGATTGCTGGATTCCTCCTAACCCCGGCCGTATTTCCAGCCTCCTGATGGGCTGTTTTTCCTTTCCTGCCAGCACACTATGGTCGATTTCTGACTGCTGGCTGGGAGCGGGAGCATGTGGAGCCTCACTCCATGGTACATCCGGCCATGAATTTTGCTCCGGAGTGGAACGCGATTTCCCTCTGGAGAGGGAATTTGCCCAGGAAGACTCAGGCTGAGCATCTGCTTTGCTGTGAGCCTCCAGCCTTTTCTTTTCTCTTTTTTTTTAACCCTCTTTTTTGTCTCCTTTTTTCTCTTTTTTTTCCCCCCTTTTCCTCTTTTTTCTTTTTCCTCTTTGCATTTTTCTTTTCTCCCCCCATCCTCCCCCTTTCTTTTTTTCTTTTTCTTATTTTTCCTCGCTTTTTTTTCCTCCCTCCTTTTTCAAATCCTTCCTTACCGTCTGACATTTTCCACCAGCAAGGAAAAAGAAAACAAACCCAGCAACTTGCTGTGACTCCCAGAGTCTCTCATCACCCTCCCCATCCCAAACCTCTGCAAACCTCCCATCCCAAACCTCTGCAAACCTCCCATCCCTGACATCAAGGACCCAAACCCCCCCTCCGAAGTAAAGGAGGAGAAAGCGAGGGGGGAGAGGCTGGATCTGGCAGCTGAGCCGGATTTCCATGTGAGGGGATGAGGTTGGGGCGGCCACGGGCTTCCCCTGGCAGGCGATGGAGGAACCGGGGCCAGCAGAAACGTTGAGTCATGAGTGCGGTTCGCAGGCGGTGGATTTTTTTTCCCAAGTAAAATTCCTCACTGGGGAGGAGCAGAGCTGGAGGGGGGCAAGGGGGAATTGTGCAGCAGCGATGGACTGTACCCCCCCAAATGGGGCATTTATCCGTGGATGGGGAGGCACCCCATTGCCATGGGAATTCCCTGGGCTGTTTCCAACCCCCGGGATCGGGGTTTGGGTAGGGACGGGAGGGGGGACGTGCCCAGGGAATTCCCCAGCAGCTGGATGGGAGGAGCAGCGGGATCTGGGGGGGTTGCGGGAGATGGGGACCCCATCCCTCCTCCTGCTGCTGCCTGCCCACCCCCGCCCAGCCCCAGCTCCATTTATCATCATCTGCGGGCAAGTGGAGTGTGCAGGGAACAGCTGCTCCGGTCGGCTGAGCGCCGAAATGGGGCGGGACGAGGGGCTGGGGCTGCCCTGGGGCAGCGCCCCCCTGCACTGCACTGGGACTGGGCACTGGTGTGGGGAGGGGCGTGTTAGTGGGGTGTACTGGGGGGACAGCGCGTTATTGGGGTGCACTGGGGCAAGGGGGCACTGATGGAAGGGCAGGGAAGGGGTGCACTGGAGAGAGGATGTGTTCAAGTGGTTCACTGGGGAGGGGGAGCATTACTGGGGTGCTCCGGACAGAGGGTGCAGTAAAGGGGTTACTGGGGGACCGTGCAGGAAGTAGGTGCATTAAAGGGGTGCATTAAAGGGATTCACTGGAGGGAGGGGGCATTGAAGAGAGGGGGCATTGCCAGGGGGGTGTCCCTGTGGTGCAGGGACAGAGGGACAGTGGCATCTCCACACCTGCCTGGAGGGTTTGCCCCTGCCATGGGCAAGCCATGCGGGTCCCTTGGCACTGCTGGGGGGTCTGCCTGTATTCCGTCCCCCCCCCCCAGTTCATCCCATTCTCAGCTCCTAAGGCAGGATGCCCTTTCCTGGTCTGTCCCACACACCCCGGCTCTCCCCCCGGCAGCCTCCCCTTTCCTCTCCTCCCTTAATAATCAAATTCTCCCGAGCACTTTGCGGTGTGGCAGCCGGCCAGAAAGGGTTTCTTTAAACTCCACCAGCTCACAATTAAACAAATCCGGGGCTGACGCTACTCGATAGGCGCTTATTCCCCTCCCCGAGAGCCGCTGGG